>JARQOD010000008.1:494327-541238 GCA_033576555.1 Oophaga sylvatica | reverse complement strand
TATGTGCTTGGACGCCCTTTTGCTTCAGCTCCGCTACATCTGATTGCAGGTAGATCTCTTCTTATAGACTAATGACAACTGTTCTAACAAAGTTTTGATAGAAAGTTTTTGTACAATACCTCTGCCTACAGCTCTGTGTAAACCCGTCAGATCGTAGTCACTAGGATGAGACGGCACGGTGCTCGAGTTTGTAGACAACATTTTGATTTTAAGAGGTTATCCTTAACAAGTGCTTACACCTTTGTGAAGAGCGCCCGGGAGCAGTTCGAGAAGCTTTCCAACATGTCCAACAACATGAACAAGCTGTACAACAACCTGGGAGAGTTCTTCACCTTCGACCCCAAGGCAGTCAGCGTGGAGGAGTTCTTCGGAGATCTCAGCAGCTTTCGCTCGCTCTTCTTGGTGAGTACCACCCTCTTTACTGTTGTTTTGCTTCATGTGTCGACAAATGTCTCCACCATTCTGTGCAGCAGCGTCGGACTGGAACACCTTGGGCCCACCAGAGAAAATCATTCTTGGGGCCCACTATGTAGCTACATAGAAATAAATACAAGACCGCCAATTGTGCGGTAAAACGCGGTACATCAGGGTATAATATAAGGTAGTACACGTCTTAATTATGTAGCAGGGGTTGGGGTAGAATCATAGAGGGGTAGCCCACTCATAGACTATAATGTAGCCCCCTCATAGAATATAAAACAGTCCCCTCACAGAATATAATGTAGCCCCCTCATAAAATATAATGCAGCCCTCTCTCATAGAATATAATGCAGCACCCCACAAAATATAATGTGACCGCCTCATAAGGTATAACGCAGTCCCCACCATAGAATATAATATAGCACCCTCATGGGGTATAATGCAGCCCCCCTATATAGTATAATGCAGCCCCACCACAGAATATTATGCAGCCCCCCATAGAGTATACTGTAGCCCCCTCATATAGTATGATATAGCCCCCCCAGGATATAATGTAGCCCCCTGAGAATAATGCAGTCCTCCCACAGAATATAATGTAGCCCCCTCAAAGTATAATGCAGACCCTCTCCACCCCCATCATTGTCCTCATCACCACCTCCATCATTGCCTTCTCCCCACCACCCCATCACTGCCCATTCCACCACCTCAATCATTGCTTCCTCCTCCACCACCATCATTGTCCATTTAATCACCTCCATCATTGCCTCCCCCACCATCATTGGCCATCACCTCTATCATTGTCTCCCCCACCATCATTGCCCATCACCTCCCTCATTGCCTTCTCCCCCACTACCTCATCACTGCCCATTCCACCACCTCAATCATTGCCTCCTCCTCCACCACCATCATTGTCCATTTCATCACCTCCATCATTGCCTATCACCTCCATCATTGCCTCCCAGACCATCATTGCCCATCACCTCCATCATTGTCTCCCCACCATCATTGCCCATCACCTCCATCATTGCCTCCCCCCACCATCATTTCCCATCACCTTCATCATTGTCCATCACCTCTATCATTGCCTCCCCCACCATCACCTCCATCATTGCCTCCCACGCTGCCATCATTGCCCATCACCTCCATCATTGCCTCACCACCATCATTGCCTCCCCCACCATCATTGCCCATCACCTCCATCATTGTCTCCCCACCATCATATCCCATCACCTCCATCATTGCCTCCCCACTATCATTGCCCATCACCTCCATCATTGCCTCCCCCACCATCATTGCCTATTACCTCCATCATTGTCTCCCCACCATCATTGCCCATCACCTCCATCATTGTCTCCCCACCATCATTGCCCATCACCTCCATCATTGTCTCTCCAACCATCATTGCCCATCACCTCCATCATTGCCTCCCCCACCATCATTGCCCATCACCTCCATAATTGCCTCCCACCACCATCATTGCCCATCACATCCATTATTGCCTCCCCTCACCATCACTGCCCATCACCTCCATCATAGCCTCCCCCCACCATCATTGCCCATCACCTCCATCATTGCCTCCCCCACCAACCCTCTCATATACACACACACAGCACCACATCACTCTCACACACAAAGCATAGCACCACATACACACACGCAGGCACTCAGACACACAGCACAGCTCACCTCCCTGCAGCAGCAGCAGCACATCCCGGCAGCCTCTTCCTCGCTGGCAGCTTTCTGTCTGAGACACCGTGCTGGATGATGACGTCATCCAACTGGGCTGTCTCAGACAGGAAGAGCCGTGCAGGAAGACAGGATGTGCTGTGCTGTGAGTCTGTGTGTGTATGTGGTGAGGTGCTCTGTGTATGTGTGTGGTGCATGGGGCTTTACATGCGGGCAGTGTTAGCTGCAGCCTGCTATTAAAGAGAAATGGTATTCACACCACTCCACGCCCATAGGGGAGTGGGGAAGAGTGAATATTCATTTAGCTTTAGCAGCGGGGACAGTATCCTGTCTCCAGCTGCTGCTACGCTGGCACAGGGTGGGCCCCCTGAACTCAGGGCCCCCATAGCCACTGGCTGGGGGCCCCTGGAGCAGTGGGGGCCCTAGGCAGCTGCTGGCCAGTAAGTGTCATGGTTTGCTGAGTTTGTGGGAAAAGGTAGGTTAAGGGTTAATTTGGATGGCCTCACTCTGGGATTCTGGGAGGCTTCTTATAGCCTCATTGTGGGGCCATTCCTTGTTGCTTATACTTTGACCCTTGGCCGAGTGTGTGTGACCCTGTGTTTTGTGCTTGTGATTCTCTATGCTTGCTTGGTTTTGACTTGGTTCTATTCCCGTTACGAGTTCTGCCTGCCCCTCCTGTACTGCTTTGCTATCTCGTGTATGACCCCTTGCCTTTGTCCTAACAATTCTCGGTTTGCCCCTCTTGTACTGCGTTGCTATCTCGTGTATGACTCCTGACTTATGTTCTGACTATTCTCTGCTTGCCACTTCTGTACTGCGCCGTCCTCTCCGTGTATGACCCCCGTTTGTCTGACCTGAGTTTCCCTATTCACTAATCCAGGGTCCCTGGAGAGTCCTGCACTCACCTCCAGTAGCAGAACGCTAGGCCCCGCCCCCTGTGGTCACATGATCGCAGGTCCTTTTGCTTACTGGTACCTTCAGTGCCTCCTCTCACCACGCTGCTCTGGTCCCGTCTGCCTGAGCCTCCCCTACGGCATCTGACCCCGGGCCCTTCCTCTGCAGTGTGGGTGAGTCACCCTGCTCAGCCGTGGCATTTCGCTGGCGCTGAAAGGGTCGTTACAGTATGCCAGCAGGTGTCAGTGCCTGGACCCACCGGAGAATCCTCAGGTTCTCCAGTGGGCCAATCTGAGCCTGCTGTGCAGAATATGTTTCCATCACGCTGACATGATCTCCTACCCTAGATGTGATGGCCGGTGAAGCCGTCGATCTGTAAGGATGTCACCTGCATGTCCCAACATTGATGACATTACGAGAGGCACAAGGCCACTTACACCATGAAGAGACCTAATGAGACCTTGTGACTTGTAGAAGGACTGGGATCACTCACATACTGTAGTTCTCAAAACTCGCAGTAAAACACTAAGCTTTCTCCATGGGTTCTCTCAGGGTTCTGATGGCCACGAGGGTTGGGTACAAGGTGTTGTGTCCTACGTTCTCCTAGCAAGAGGAAAGTCATGTTCTTCATAGGTCATTCACAATTGGCTCTTTAGCAAGTTTTAATGCAATGTTTCCCAAATACCTAGAGTAGAGGGAGAGGTAGAGGTTAGAGGTCCCCATGAGTGACCCAAGGTCCATCAGCCCTCACATGGTGGTAGAGTTGGGATGAATTGCTTTGGTTAGTATAGTATGCGTCCTGGCACACCTGTAATAGTGAACCCTATAGGTTCCTGAATATAAAGGGTTTGTTTAGGTGGCTCCATGAGCCCAGTCAGTATTATGAGATGTTCCTGAAAGACCCCTAGATACAAAGAGATGCTCCATTTGCAGTCCTTCTACCTGTCCCCATCTGTCCCATCACATCCTTCCATTTAGAAGCCTCCTGTAAGTGGCAGCAGCTGGGACGTCTTCATGCATCATCCATTCATATCGTCCTATGTTCAAATATTTATTCAGGCATTTTGTTTTCAGCCAAAACATTTCTTTTGTCTGTACACATATTGATCAGATTGATTTCATGTTTCGCCATTGCATGCAGGAGCGGCGGGTTGTCTGACGGAGAGCTGAAGGCTTTTGTTCTTGAAATAGATATAGAACGATCGGCTGCGTCTCCGCGCTGCTGCTGCAGATAGGCGGCAAAATAACGGGGAGTTTTGCTATTAAAATACGCCGGAGAAGGGAATTAAACAGCGGGACAAAAGTTTTCAATCCTACAAAATCCAAACTCAGAGAATTGGCAATTGGTGGGAATTTACGTCCCAGGTGTAGAAGAAAAGGAAGCGACTTAGTGGTGAAAATGATACAAAGTAACGTGAGGCGTCATCATGAGAAAGACGTCAGGAGCCTCATCCAAAGTCAACAGCCTCATGTGCATGAGCATAGTATTCCCAGTCCTCTGCTCGTAGCCGCGTCCCGGCAGATTCCACTAAGGTCACAACTGACGGAAAAGAGACTACGAATGGGACCTCCACCGAGAAGGGGATCCAGCAAGGGCCAACAGTTACTGAGCGGATCCCAAACACCTGTTAGAGATCACAGGAATGAGGCACGGGGAGCAAGAAGAAGAGGAAGAGAGAGGGGCAAGAGAAGAGGAATGAGGCAGGAGCAAGAAAGAGGAAGGTGGTACGAGGGAGCAAGAAGAGGAAGGAGGCACGGGGAGCAAGAAGAAGAGGAATGAGGCAAGGGGAGCAAGAAAAAGAGGAAGGTGGTACGAGGGAGCAAGAAGAAGAGGAAGGAGGGACGGGAGAAGAAGAAGAGGAATGAGGCAGGGGAGAAGAAAAGAGGAAGGTGACGGGGAGCAAGAAGAAAGAAGGCAGACGGGAGAAGAAGAAGAGGATGAGGCACGGGGAGAAAGAAGAGGAAGGATGCACGGGGAGCAAGAAGAAGAAGGGAAGGAGGCAGGGAGAGCAAGAAGAAGAGGAAGGAGGCACGGGGAGAAAGAAGAAGAGGAAGGAGGCACAGGGAGCAAGAAGAAGAGGAATGAGGCAAGGGGAGCAAGAAGAGAAGAGGAAGTAGGCATGGGGAGCAAGAAGAAGAGGAAGGAGGCACGGGGAGCAAGAAGAAGAGGAATGAGGCACGTGGGAGCAATAAGAGGAGGAATGAGGCACGGGGAGCAAGAAGAAGAGGAATGAGGCACGGGGAGCAAGAAAAAGAAGAAGAGGAATGAGGCACGGGGGAGCAAAAAGAAGAGGAATGAGGCACGGGGGAGCAAGAAGAAGAGGAAGTAGGCATGGGGAGCAAGAAGAAGAGGAAGGAGGCACAGGGAGCAAGAAGAAGAGGAATGAGGCACGTGGGAGCAATAAGAGGAGGAATGAGGCACGGGGAGCAAGAAGAAGAGGAATGAGGCACGGGGAGCAAGAAAAAGAAGCAGAGGAATGCGGCACGGGGGAGCAAAAAGAAGAGGAATGAGGCACGGGGAGCAAAAAGAACAGGAATAAGGTATGGGAGAATGAACAAAATGGGAATGAGGAACATCATGAATGAACAAAGAGAATAGGAATGGAGGACAATGGGGGAATGAAGAAAGTGGGAACGATGGACAACATAAGAGAATAAAAAGAATGAGAATGATTGGAAAAATAGGAATGGCTGACAGCATGGGATAATGAAAAGAATGGAAGCAATGGACAATATGGGAGAACAAAGACAATGGGAAGGAGGGAAATATGGGAAACAGAAAATGGGAATGAGGGAGAAAATAGAGGAGCGATGAGAATAGTGAAACATAGGGAATGGGAATGAAGGAGAAATGCGGAATGAAGAGAATGAGAAAGGCCCAAATGCCCCATCCAGCAATCTAATATATACTGACCTTGTAATGTCGTCACATCCAGATGTGTCCAGATTCCAGAATTCCAAGCGGCGGAAGTTCACCGACCACCATATTGGGACACTCAAGTGATGGGTGTCTCAATATGGACACTGCTGGTGATACCAGCCTCTTTCGCGATACCACCAGCGGAACACCATCCCACTACACACACACTGTATACGCCGTACGCACCACACACACTGTATATGCCGTACGCACCACACACACACTGTATATGCCGTACGCACCACACACACACTGTATATGCCATATGCACCACACACACTGTACACGCCGTACGCACCACACACACATTGTATATGCCATACGCACCACACACACTGTATACGCCGTACGCACCACACACACTGTATATGCCGTACGCACCACACACACACTGTATACGCCGTACGCACCACACACACACACTGTATATGCCATACGCACCACACACACTGTATACACCGTACGCACCACACACACATTGTATATGCCATACGCACCACATACACTGTATACGCCGTACGCACCGCACACACACTGTATACGCCGTATGCACCACACACACACTGTATACGCCATACGCACCACACACACACACATTGTATACGCCGTATGCACCACACACACACTGTATACGCACCCCACACACACACTGTGTACGCCGTACGCACCACACACACACGCTGTATACGCCAACATTAACAACATTCCTCCATTTTGATACAGTAAAGATGTGTATCTTTGTACCGTGTTAGCCAGTAGATAGAAAAATATTTAGAGTTGAGAGTCCTCAGTGGTTGATACCTTTTAATGGCTAACTGAAAAGATGGTAACAAATTGCAAGCTTTCGAGACTACTCAGGTCTCTTCATCAGGCATAGACTAATACAACATCTGAAGAATCACATATTTATACACAAAATAGCACAGAAAAAATGCAATAGGTAGGACAAGTGATGTGAAGCAGAATAGTCATTATGGCAGAGGGATGAGCATAAATTTTGGAACAGTTTATAGATAAGGAGTGTGAAAGTTTTATTACCCTCTGATTGGGGTCTGGTAATGTTTTGTGATGTTTTCACAGGGTATTTGGAGTAAATTCCTTAATTGATGGTAGTAGGGCCATAAATCCATGTAATAGGTTCATTTCCAGCATTAAGAGTGTCAAAGGTCACCATCAATTTGTATTCGTAAATTCTTCTTTGTCTCAGAGATGTGAAATTGCCTCTGAGTACAAGTATTTTCATATCTAGCAAGCTATGATCAGGGGAGCAAAAATGTTTTGCCACAGGTAGATCCATTCTTTTTTCTCTTATTGTGTGGCGATGAGAATTCATCCTTGTTCTCAGTTTTTGCCCGGTCTCCCCCACATACAGACCCCCAGTTGGACATTTCGTACATATAATTAGGTACACCACATTAGATGTGATGCAGCTGAAAGTACCTGGTATCTTGTAGTCCCGATGGGAGTTGGGGATCTTTATCTTGTCCGTGGTCATTATAAATGGACAAGTTTTGCATTTCTTCTGGTTGCAAGGAGAGGTTTGTTATGTTTCGGTATCTGAGGAGTGCAGGTAAAAAAGGCAATACACCAGAGCAGTTGGAATCTATGAGATTGCAGTACCCTGACTAACCACCGCAACTAGAGGCAGCCGTGGAGCGTTCCTACGTTGGTCCTAGACGCCTCGTCACAGCCTGAGAAACTAACTACACCTAAAGATAGAAATAGGAAAGCTATCTGCCCCGGAGCAGAACCCCAAAGATAATAGAAAGCCCCCAAATATGTAATGGCTGTTAGACAAGATGAAATACTGACACAGACAGAAAATAGTATGAGCAAACGCTGGGGCCCAAACTATCTAAATAGAAAAGGATAGGAAGGGTACTTACTGCAATCCCAGAAAACCCTGAAAAGCACCAACTCTACTAATTTCAAAATCACCTGAGATCACACGACCTCTACCACCTAAATTAGCTCTCTGGTGTAACAAAATCAAAACAGCAGCCACTGAAAAAACTGGAAAAAGCAAAAGTACAAAACTCAGTGGCTGAACAAACTGAGAGGGCAAAAGGCCCCGGAGGGGACCCTGAAGGCCCCCACAGAAGTACAGGACAAAATGCAAAAATATAGCACAAACACAAAAGCAGAAAATGTCTTATCTGATAGCAGGAGATGCAGACACGATACAGCAGGCTACAAGGGAAACTGGAAAGAAGGATTCAGACCAGAACAATTGATCACCGGCAACCCTGATGGGAAAATGACTCCCTTATATAAGACCAGTCAGTAACACCTGATTCCCAGTCCTCACAATCTTCACTAGTACCGCTTGTAACCACCAGAGGGAGCCTCTGCTCAGAACTCATCTCAAACCCATTCACAACAGTACCCCCCCCTTGAGGAGGGGTCACAGAACCCTCATTTGAGCAACCAGGTCGGTCAGGATGAGTTCTATGATACGCACGGATAAGTCTCCTAGCATGGATGTCCGAAGCAAACACCCAAGAATTGTCTTCCTGACCATAACCTCTCCATTTAACCAAATACTGGAGTTTCCATCTAGAAAAACGAGAATCCAATATTTTCTCAACCACATACTCCAGATTGCCCTCAACCAAAACAGGGTCAGGAGGCACAGCAGCAGGAACCACTGGCTCAACAAACCTCTTCAACAAGGACTTGTGGAACACGTTATGGATCTTAAATGTCCCTGGAAGAAGCAAACGAAAAGAAACAGGATTAATAATCTCCATGATCTTATAAGGTCCAATGAACCTAGGCTTAAATTTAGGAGATGCTACTCTCATAGGAATATTCCTTGAGGACAACCAGACCAAGTCCCCCACTTTAAACCGAGGACCATCAGTCCTATGCCGGTTAGCAAACCGCTGGGCCTTCTCCTGAGAGAGGGACAACCTCTCCACTACCTGGTCCCAAATCTGTTGCATACGCTCCACAACAGAGTCAACACCTGGACAGACAGAAGCCTCCGTCTGTCCTGAAGAAAATCGAGGGTGAAACCCAGAATTACAGTAAAACGGAGACATCAAAGTGGCAGAGCTAGCCCTATTATTAAGAGCAAACTCAGCCAAAGGCAAAAAAGAGACCCAGTCATCCTGATCAGCAGACACAAAGCATCTTAGATAAGTTTCCAATGTCTGGTTTGTTCTCTCAGTTTGACCATTGGTCTGAGGATGAAATGCCGAGGAGAAAGACAATTGAACACCCAGTTTAGAACAGAAAGTCCTCCAAAATCTGGAAACAAACTGGACTCCTCTGTCAGACACAATGTTCTCAGGAATGCCGTGTAAACGAACCACGTGCTGAAGGAACAACGGCATCAATTCAGAGGAGGAAGGCAACTTAGGTAATGGCACAAGATGTATCATTTTGGAAAACCTATCACAAATTACCCAGATGGTGGTCATTCTCTGAGAAACAGGAAGATCGGAAATGAAATCCATAGAGATATGGGTCCATGGTCTCTTGGGCACAGGCAATGGCATCAACAAACCACTAGAGCGAGAGCAAGGCTTGGAGCGAGAGCAAGTCCCGCAGGACTGCACAAATTCCCTGACATCGCGAGACAAGGTAGGCCACCAAAAGGACCGACTAACCAAGTCTCTGGTACCAAAAATTCCGGGATGCCCAGCCAATGCGGAACAATGAATCTCAGACATCACACTCTTTTTCCATTGGTCCGGGACAAACAATTTTCCAACAGGGCAGCGCTCGGGCCTATCCTCCTGACACCCCTCCAGAGCAAGTCTCAAATTGGGCGAGATGGCGGAAAGAACTACACCCTCTTTCAAAATAACAGAAGGATCAGATAACTCAGGAGAGTCCGCAAGGAAACTCCTCGAGAGAGCATCCGCCTTAACATTCTTAGTGCCAGGAAGAAAGGAAACCACAAAATTAAAACGTGTGAAAAACAAGGCCCACCTGGCCTGTCTAGGATTGAGTCGCTTGGCAGATTCCAGATAGACCAGATTCTTATGGTCCGTAAGGACCACCACCTGATGTTTGGCTCCCTCCAGCCAATGTCTCCACTCTTCAAAAGCCCACTTCATGGCCAATAACTCCCGATTACCCACGTCATAATTACGTTCAGTAGGAGAAAATTTTCGAGAGAAAAAGGCACAAGGGTTACTTTTAGAGGTCTCTGGATCTTTTTGGGACAAAACGGCACCTGCCCCAATTTCAGAGGCATGAACCTCCACCTGAAATGGCAGAGAAACATCAGGCTGCCATAGAACAGGAGCAGAAGTGAATCTCTGCTTAAGTTCCTGAAATGCAGAGACTGCCTCAGGAGGCCAATTCACCACATCAGAACCCTTTCTGGTCAAATCAGTTAATGGTTTAACAATAACCGAGAAATTACCAATAAATTTACGATAAAAATTGGCAAAACCCAAAAATCTCTGAAGAGCCTTTAATGAAGTAGGTTGGACCCAATCACAGATGGCCTGAACCTTGACCGGGTCCATTTCAATAACAGATGGGGACAAAATGAATCCCAGAAATGAGATCCTCTGTACGCCAAAAAGACACTTTGATCCCTTCACATACAGAGCATTCTCTCTCAAAATCTGGAATACAGTTCGAACATGTTTCACATGAGAGTCCCAGTCATTAGAAAAAATCAAGATATCATCCAAATAAACAATCAGAAATTTGTCCACAAAATCCCTGAAAATGTCATTCATGAAGGACTGGAAGACGGAAGGAGCATTAGTGAGCCCAAAGGGCATCACTAGGTACTCAAAATGCCCTTCAGGGGTATTGAATGCCGTCTTCCATTCATCCCCGTGCTTAATGCGAATAAGGTTATACGCCCCCCTGAGGTCAAGCTTGGTAAACCAAGTAGCATTTTTCACCCTGGAAAACAGGTCAGAAATCAAGGGTAACGGGTATTGATATTTCACAGTAATATTGTTCAAGAGACGATAATCAATACACGGCCTTAATGAACCATCTTTTTTGGCCACAAAGAAAAAACCGGCACCTAAGGGTGAAGAGGATGGTCTGATATGACCCTTCTCCAATGACTCCTTGATATAAGACCGCATAGTGTCATGTTCAGGTACAGACAAGTTAAAAAGGCGACCTTTAGGGAATTTACTACCCGGCACTAATTCAATAACGCAGTCATAGCTCCTATGGGGAGGCAAGGATGCAGATTTACTTTCGCTAAACACATCAGAAAAATCAAACAAAAAGTCAGGAACATCCTCAGCCTGGGGGAAGGCAGAAAAAACAGGAGTGTTGGTATTAACACATTGGCAGCCCCAACTGGTTACAGACACAGATTTCCAATCCAAAACAGGATTATGAGACTGTAACCAAGGGAAACCCAGCACGATAATATCATGCAGATTATACAGAACCAAAAATTTGCAGCACTCCTGGTGATCAGGTTCAACCCTCATTATCACCTGAGTAGAAAACTGGGGTTTATTCTCAGCCAAAGGGGTAGAATCGATCCCCAGTAGGGGAATAGACTTCTGTAGGGGTATCAAGGGAAACCCACAACGTTTAGCAAAATCATAATCCATCAGGTTAATAGCTGCTCCAGAATCAACGAAAGCCTGAGCAGAAAATGAGGACAGAGAAGCATATCAGAGTGACCGTTAATAAAAACTTAGTCTGAACATTACCCAAGACAACTGAGCGTGCAAAACGTCTTCCCCGCTTAGGGCAGACTGAAATAGCATGAGAGGCATCACCACAGTAGAAACATAACCCATTGCGCTTTCGAAACTCATGACGCTGTGCCCAGACACCACTCCATCACACTGCATGGGCTCAGAAGCTGGTTCACAAGGCAACACCATTCCACGCATACTTCTCCGCTCACGCAAACGTCTGTCAATTTGAATCGCTAATGACATAGAATCATTGAGACCAGAGGGGACAGGGAATCCCACCATAACATCCTTTACATTATCTGACAGACCCTTCCGAAAAAGGGCTGCCAAAGCGTCGTCATTCCATTTGGTCAGGACTGCCCACCTACGGAATCTCTGACAGTATAACTCAGCGTCATCAAGCCCCTGATTTAATGCCAACAAGGCTTTTTCAGCTTGATCAGTGACATTAGGCTCATCGTACAATAACCCCAGAGCCTGAAAAAATGCATCAACATCACTCAAAACAGGATCCCCAGGTATCAGGGAAAAAGCCCAATCCTGAGGATCGCCGCGCAGGAGAGAGATGATAATTTGAACCTGCTGCGCTGCGTTTCCTGAGGACTTAGATTTTAAGGCAAAAAACAATTTACAATTATTTTTGAAATTCTGAAACTTGGCTCGATCCCCTAAAAACAAATCTGGCATGGGGATCCTAGGTTCCACAACAGGCAACCCAGCAAGATAGATAGCAATACTCTGAACCTCAGTGGCAAGCTGATCCACACGGCCAGACAACTGTGCAAACTCCATTGGGAGAAAAGATCCTCCCCAGCACCCAGAGAACAGAGGGAAAAAAAAAAATGCAACAAACAGAAAAATATCTCTGACAACTCTGACAACCTTTTTTCTTTCACAATATTTTTTCCCTTCTGTGAGTACCATACAATTTTCAATTTTTTGGCCGGTGATACTATTATGTTTCGGTAGCTGAGGAGTGCAGGTAAAAAAGGCAGTACACCAGAGCAGTTGGAATCTATGAGATTGCAGTACCCTGACTAACCACCGCAACTAGAGGCAGCCGTGGAGCGTTCCTACGTTGGTCCTAGACGCCTCGTCACAGCCTGAGAAACTAACTACACCTAAAGATAGAAATAGGAAAGCTATCTGCCCCGGAGCAGAACCCCAAAGATAATAGAAAGCCCCCAAACATGTAATGGCTGTTAGACAGGATGAAATACTGACACAGACAGAAAATAGTATGAGCAAACGCTGGGGCCCAAACTATCTAAATAGAAAAGGATAGGAAGGGTACTTACTGCAATCCCAGAAAACCCTGAAAAGCACCAACTCTACTAATTTCAAAATCACCTGAGATCACACGACCTCTACCACCTAAATTAGCTCTCTGGTGTAACAAAATCAAAACAGCAGCCACTGAAAAAACTGGAAAAAGCAAAAGTACAAAACTCAGTGGCTGAACAAACTGAGAGGGCAAAAGGCCCCGGAGGGGACCCTGAAGGCCCCCACAGAAGTACAGGACAAAATGCAAAAATATAGCACAAACACAAAAGCAGAAAATGTCTTATCTGATAGCAGGAGATGCAGACACGACACAGCAGGCTACAAGGGAAACTGGAAAGAAGGATTCAGACCAGAACAATTGATCACCGGCAACCCTGATGGGAAAATGACTCCCTTATATAAGACCAGTCAGTAACACCTGATTCCCAGTCCTCACAATCTTCACTAGTACCGCTTGTAACCACCAGAGGGAGCCTCTGCTCAGAACTCATCTCAAACCCATTCACAACAGAGGTTCCTGCCGCTGTTGGGGAGGACAGGGAGCTTCTGACAATGATGCTTCTTAGATTTGGGGGCTGCCTAAAACACAGTAGAGGGGGATCTGGAAATATGGATTGTAATCGGGCATCTTTTTGTAGTAAAGGTTGTAGTTTCCGTGCAGCTCCCCTTAGCACCTCCAGATTTGGATTGTAGGTGACCACTAGAGGCACCCGGTTATTTTCTTCTTTAGCTTTGTAATGTAGCAGGTGATTCCTTGATATTCTGGTGGCTCTTGTAATTTGGTTTTCAATTGTTCTTGGATGGTAGCCCTTATTTAAAAAGGTCTTTCTAAGGCGACCAAGGTGTTCATCTCTATCCATGGGGTTGGAACATATACGGTTGTATCTGATGGCTTGGCTGTAGATAATAGAGTTTTTTATGTGTTTTGGATGGAAACTGTCCCATTTAAGGTATGTTGGACGGTCGATTGGCTTCTGATACAGGGATGTCTCTATTTCATTGTTCTTTAGCTTAATGATGGTGTCCAAAAAGTTAATTTCAGTGCTGGAGTAGTTGAGTGTTAAGTTGATGGTGGGATGAAATTGATTGAACTGTGTGTGGACACCCTTACTGAGCAGGTATCTGGATGGGTAGAGGGCATTCTTAAACCCCTGGTAAAGGATACACCCAGCTACATTCAGGACACAACTGACCTACTGAATAAACTAGCAGCAATAGGTCCTCTACCAGAAGGAACCATCCTGGCCACCATGGATGTGGAATCCTTGTACTCTAATATCCCACACCAGGATGGATTAAATGCCTGCAAAGACTTCATGAAAAACACCGGGAATGATGCTGATTCTGTGGTGAAACTCACAAAATTCATCCTCACCCACAATTACTTTGAATTTGACAACAAGATCTATTTACAGGAGACTGGCACAGCTATGGGAAGTAAAATGGCTCCTCAGTATGCAAATCTTTTCATGGCCAAGCTTGAAAGCGACTTTCTGTCCTCATGTCCCATCAGGCATCGGGCCTACTACCGCTACATTGATGATATCTTAATCATCTGGACGGAGTCTGAGCAACAGCTAAAGACGTTCCATGAACAGTTCAATCAATTTCATCCCACCATCAACTTAACACTCAACTACTCCAGCACTGAAATTAACTTTTTGGACACCATCATTAAGCTAAAGAACAATGAAATAGAGACATCCCTGTATCAGAAGCCAATCGACCGTCCAACATACCTTAAATGGGACAGTTTCCATCCAAAACACATAAAAAACTCTATTATCTACAGCCAAGCCATCAGATACAACCGTATATGTTCCAACCCCATGGATAGAGATGAACACCTTGGTCGCCTTAGAAAGACCTTTTTAAATCAGGGCTACCATCCAAGAACAATTGAAAACCAAATTACAAGAGCCACCAGAATATCAAGGAATCACCTGCTACATTACAAAGCTAAAGAAGAAAATAACCGGGTGCCTCTAGTGGTCACCTACAATCCAAATCTGGAGGTGCTAAGGGGAGCTGCACGGAAACTACAACCTTTACTACAAAAAGATGCCCGATTACAATCCATATTTCCAGATCCCCTCTACTGTGTTTTAGGCAGCCCCCAAATCTAAGAAGCATCATTGTCAGAAGCTCCCTGTCCTCCCCAACAGCGGCAGGAACCTCTCCTTGCAACAAGAAGAAATGCAAAACTTGTCCATTTATAATGACCACGGACAAGATAAAGATCCCCAACTCCCATCGGGACTACAAGATACCAGGTACTTTCAGCTGCATCACATCTAATGTGGTGTACCTAATTATATGTACGAAATGTCCAACTGGGGGTCTGTATGTGGGGGAGACCGGGCAAAAACTGAGAACAAGGATGAATTCTCATCGCCACACAATAAGAGAAAAAAGAATGGATCTACCTGTGGCAAAACATTTTTGCTCCCCTGATCATAGCTTGCTAGATATGAAAATACTTGTACTCAGAGGCAATTTCACATCTCTGAGACAAAGAAGAATTTACGAATACAAATTGATGGTGACCTTTGACACTCTTAATGCTGGAATGAACCTATCACATGGATTTATGGCCTACTACATCAATTAAGGAATTTATTCCAAATACCCTGTGAAAACATCACAAAACATTACCAGACCCCAATCAGAGGGTAATAAAACTTTCACACTCCTTATCTATAAACTGTTCCAAAATTTATGCTCATCCCTCTGCCATAATGACTATTCTGCTTCACATCACTTGTCTTACCTATTGCATTTTTTCTGTGCTATTTTGTGTATAAATATGTGATTCTTCAGATGTTGTATTAGTCTATGCCTGATGAAGAGACCTGAGTAGTCTCGAAAGCTTGCAATTTGTTACCATCTTTTCAGTTAGCCATTAAAAGGTATCAACCACTGAGGACTCTCAACTCTAAATATTTTTCTCTCAACATTCCTCCGGTAATACAAAACTAAATTCACTTGGATTGTACATACATTCATTACATATCCGGATAATACATATGAGTCCATACTCCTGGTTTGAAAAAAAAAAAAAACTCATCATATTTCAACCCAGTGACACATCCTTCCATAACTTAACATTTCCTAATTTTCCAAATAATTTTATCTATCTGGTCTCGGACATTATCTGGTTGACGGCGTCACAGATCTGAGTCGGAGTTATTCTGGTCACCACGGTCTCCATTTCAGACTTTACCCGAGTGCCCTCAGGTAATGGCTTCCGCTTTGGCGGAGGACAGTCCTCTACGTCCCTATCAAACTCTGCGTCAATTCTTCTAAGGTCATCCTCAAAATCACCGTCAGACTCAGACAGAATGTCAAACCTATTAGATACGACCATTACACCTGCAGAACTCTGGACCTTCTTCCTGGCTCCTTGGCCAGTGTCATACTTCTCAGGTTTACGGGAGTTCTTGTCCTTTTTCTTCCTTTTAGTCTGATTTTTGCTATTCCCTTCAGACACAGATGGTAGTACTGAAGTAATGCCTTCCTGTAACTGCTGCCCCTGAGGGACAACCTCCATACTCCCCTGTGCGCCCTCTGAACCATGCTACTCTGGTGTCACCTGAGTAGACCCCTGGTGGACCTCTGGTCTGGCCTGTATTTCCCCTGACAGGAAAGCTGCCTCCTCCAGAATCTCTGCCCCACCACCAAATCCTCATCAGGAAAGTCCCTACAGATATTGTGCCAGGCATCAGGACAGTCCCTGTGAGGGTGCCCGATTCTCCCACAGAGGTTGCATCTGATGTTCTGGCAGTCTGCAGCCACATGGCCGACCTCCCCACACAGGCTGCACTTCACCACAGTACAGGCATTTGCCAGGTGACCTGCCTTGCCACATTTGAAGCACTTACGAGGCTGCCCAGGATAGAAACACACACCCATCTCCCTCCCAATAAAGAAGGAGTTGGGTAAGTGGGCAGAGATATTATTGCACTGGCGCAGTTTCACCAAAACCCTCCACCCTCCCGTCCAGATACCATCATAGAATCATAGAATGGTAGAGTTGGAAGGGACCTCCTGGGCCATCTGGTCCAACCCCCTGCTCAAAGCAGGATTCTCTAAATCATCCCAGACAGATGTGTGTCCAGCCTCTCTTTGAAGACTTCCATTGCAGGAGAACTCACCACCTCTCGTGGCCGCCTGTTCCACTCATTGATCACTCTAACTGTCAAAAAGTTTTTTCTAATATCTAATCTGTGTCTCCTCCCATTCAGTTTCATCCCATTGCTTCTAGTCTTTCCTTGTGCAAATGAGAATAAAGATGATCCTTCTACAATGTGACAGCCCTTGAGATATTTGTAGACAGCTATTAAGTCTCCTCTCAGTCTTCTTTTTTGCAGCTAAACATTCCCAAATCCTGCAACGTTCCTCATAGGACATGGTTTGCAGACCGGTCACCATTCTGGTGGCTCTTCTCTGAACTTGTTACAGTTTGTTGATGTATTTTTTAAAATGTGGTGCCCAAAACTGGACACAGTATTCCAGATGAGGTCTGACCAAAGATGAGTAGAGGGCATAATGACCTCACGTGATCTAGACTGTATGCTTCTGTTGATACATCCTAGAATTGCATTTGCCTTTTTTGCTTCTGCATCACACTGTTGACTCATGTTCAGTCGGTGATCAATTAGTATACCCAAGTCTCTTTCACATGTGCTGTTACTTAGCCCTATTCCTCCCATTTTGTATATGCTTTTTTCATTTTTATTGCCCAGATGTAGTACTTTGCATTTTTCCCTGTTAAAATCCATTCTGTTAGTTGCTGCCCACTGCTCCAGTTTATGTATATCTTGTTGAATCCTCTCTCTCTATTCTCTAGTATTAGCTACCCCTCCTAGCTTTGTGTCATCAGCAAATTTGATAAGTTTACCGTCAATTCCTTCATCTAAATCATTGATAAAGATGTTGAACAATACAGGGCCCAAAACAGAGCCTTGTGGTACCCCACTTGAGACATTCTTCCAACTGGATGTGCAGCTATTTATGACCACTCATTGGGTCAGATCACTAAGCCAGTTATGAATCCACCTAACAGTTGCCTTGTCCATTCCATACTTAGTCATTTTTTCAATAAGGATTGTATGAGATACTTTGTCAAATGCTTTGCTGATGTCAAGATATACTATATCTACAGCATTTCCCTAATCCACCCAGTCAGTGATTCTGTCATAGAAGGAAATTAAGTTAGTCTGACATGACTTATTAGTTACAAACCCATGCTGACTCTGTTTAATCACTTCATTCTTATGCAGGTACTTACATACATGTTCTTTAATAATTTGTTCTGCTATCTCCTTCAGTACTCTGGGGTGTAATTCATCTGGACCTGGAGACTTGAATTCATTTAGGTTAGCTAAGTGTTTCCTCACTGTCTTTCTGTTTATAGATATCCTGGATTCTTCTATTCCTTTAATAGGACAGTGAAGATCAGTTGATATATTTCCTTTCTGAGAGAAAACAGATGCAAAATAGGAATTTAAAAGTTCAGCCTTCTCAACATCCTGTCTTACCATTTCATCATTTTCATCCTGTAAAAATCCTATAGCATCTTTGACTTTTCTTTTACTTTTGACGTATCCCCAAAATCCTTTTTTGTTGCTTTTGATGTCACTTGCAAGCCTTAATTCATTGTCAGCTTTAGATAATCTGATTTGTGCCCTGTAGGTTCTGCAGACATCATTATATTCTTCTTTAGATATGCCTCACTCTTTCCATTTGATAAACATTTCTTTCTTCCTTTTTAGCATGTGTTTAAGTTCTGTGTTCCTCCATCATGGTTTCCTTAAATGCTTCCTATTCTTTCCTCTTTTCGGAATTATTAATGATTGTGCTTTGAGAATCTCATTTTTCAAGATTTTCCATCCTTCCTGGACATTTTTGTCCTTAAGGATATCCAGCCATTGGATCCCTCCAATTCTCTTTCTGAGTCCCTTAAAATCTGCCTTTCTGAAATCTAACCTTGACGTCTGAGTCTTCACAGGTCTTCCTCCTCTTGTTATCCAAAATTCTAAAATAGCATGGTCACTACCTCCTAGGGTCCCAGCCACTCTTACCTCCTCCACCATTTCCTCCCTGTTTATAAGGATTAGATCCAAGGTAGCAGATCCCTTGTTTTCTCCCCTACCTTTTGGAAGATAAAGTTGTGAGCAAGAGAGGATAAGAATTTTCATTGACCTGTTAGTTTTGCCTGAGAGAGATTCCCAACAAATGTCTGGATAGTTGAAATCTCCCATGACCACTATGTCATATTTTTTGGAGAACTTGGCCATTTGATGCATAAAAAGTTCATCCATATCTTCAGCTTGCATTGTCTTTGCTTTTGGTGAGGTCAGAGACCAGGTCACAATGCCTCCGGGGCCACACCACAATGTCCTGTGGGGGAACAGACTCATTCCAGAAGATGATATTAACCGTAACAGTATCTGGCTTAGAGTTAGGAATAAAGCTGAACTTACTCCAGCCCTCAGAGTCTCTAAACTTGGGGAAATTAGACCAGAACCTGTCCAGGTCAGTCATGAGCTTAAAGCTGACGTCATAGCCCTGCCTGTCTGGAAGATTAATCACCGCCAAGATGCTGACTGGCGCAAACCCCATCTGGCGACACAAGAGCTCCCTGACCACAAACGTCCTGTCTGACAGATCCTCCTTGGCACCTCTGTGCCGGAAACGCACAACGTTTCTCCGTTTAAACGCCTGGCCGGTATAATTGGCACCAGAGGTGAAGGACGGAGCGCCACGACTCCAGGCATTACTGGGGGGAACCTGCGGGGTCACACTAGGCTGACTGATGGGGTGAGGGTCAGCAGCAGGGGGGGCTGCGACACCTTGTGTGCTCGGAATTAAAGGGGGGAAATCACAGACATTATCATGTACATTATCATCAACATCAATGTCATTATCAGACTGCGCAGCGTCCAGCAAAGATACTGTGCTCCCCCAAACCCCCGACCCCTCAGATACAGCGCGGTTAGCCCCAGCATCAGAGCCCTGCTGGACACCATCAGGAACTACCGGCACATGTCCACTGCCCAACTGTTGTGCTTGGCATTCTGAGACTTGTAGTCCCTCTGCTGGAATGTGCCCTTAATGCTGCTGCTTGGAATCTGCTGCAGGCAGTTGTGCTGGGCATTCTGAGACTTGTGGTACCTCTGCTGGAATCTGCACAACATGCTGCTGCGTGGGGTCTGCCGCAGGCAGTTGTGCTGGGCATTCTGCGACTTGTGGTACCTCTGCTCGGATCTCCACAACATGCTGCTGCTTTGGATCTGCCGCATGCTGCTGGTGCAATATTTGACCCTTTTGGAAGCAGAAACTTGCAGGCTGCAACACTGGCCGCACCGGCTTCTGGGGTCCACCTTGGACAATGTCTGACCTGTAACCTGCAGAGATCAGCTTGTGTGACATAAACAGCTCCTGGTTCCTATAAGACTCCGTCATCCTCTCTAGGACGCAGTCCATGTCCCTCACCACTTTTGCCAGCAATACACCCAGTGTGGTCAGAGCCTAGTCATAAAAGGTGTGATTAACGGATTAGCAGCCCTTACCTTATAGCCACAGTCTATCTGCATCTGCAGCGAGTCTTTCTGCTGCTGGAACTCACCGAACTTCTTGACCAGTCCTGGGATCTCCTCTGCGAGCTGAAGCTCAGGTGCACGTGGCGTCTCCTCCTGGGATCCTGCATTCAGCGATGTCCCTGGCTGCTTCAACCCAGACATCTCCTTAATTTTCACCACCGCTGGTTTCGTGGCTCCAGGCTCCACAGCACTTTTACTGCTGCCACCTGACTGCGACCTTGTGCGTCCAGAGCTCGCCATGCTGGTCACCACATGCTTCTGCTGCAAGTTTTCCTGGAGCGTCTGTCTCTCCAGTGAGGTTCTCCTCTGCCTGCTGGAAGTCAGCTGCACACCTGAGGCTGGTGATGGCCTCTCCTGAGCTGCAGGCTGCTTTCCTCCATTCAGCTTCTCACCAGGAGATTTCTTCTGGATTTCTCCTAATTGCACTTCACTCTGCTTGCCTTGACTGGCCGACTGCTTAACTGCAACTTTCTTACATACAACCATGCCTTTCCCTTGTTCCGTTACTTTACTCACTTTCACAGCTTCATCTTTCTTGTTGCTGCTACTTCCATTCGGAGCTTTCTTTTCCTCAGAAATCACTTTAGGATTTTCAACCACATTAGAAACAGCTTGGAGGAAACATTGTAGTATCTTTATAAAACTCCTGCTCATGGCCTGTGGTGTAGGGAGGGCTAGGGGCAGGCATATCATTGGTGCGACCTTTGTAGCCGCATAGGGGCCCCACAGGTCTGGGGGCCCATTTCTACTTCCATCACAGGTGGAATTGTGCATTGTGATGAGCTATTGGGCTACAAAGGGCCCATATGTTGTGCTTTTACAGGGCCCCTCCTGTCTGTGTCCAGCAGCTGAGGCAAGGCAAGTATCCTGTGCTCCTAAATCGGTGGACGCATCTCTCGAGTCCCCTCCTCCAGTATTGAGCCCCTTATCCCCAACCACATGGAGGGATTTACGTCAAAAGTAAAAGAAAAGTCAAAGATGCTATAGGATTTTTACAGGATGAAAATGATGAAATGGTAAGTCAGGATGTTGAGAAGGCTGAACTTTTAAATTCCTATTTTGCATCTGTTTTCTCTCAGAAAGGAAATGTAACATCAACTGATCTTCACTGTCCTATTAAAGGAATAGAAGAATCCAGGATATCTATAAACAGAAAGACAGTGAGGAAACACTTAGCTAACATAAATGAATTCAAGTCTCCAGGTCCAGATGAATTACACCCCAGAGTACTGAAGGAGATAGCAGAAGAAATTCTTGAACCACTGTCCATAATCTTTGAAAATTCTTGGAGAACAGGAGAAGTCCCAGAAGACTGGAGAAGAGCAAATGTTGTTCCTATCTTCAAAAAGGGGAAGAAGGTGGACCCAGGGAACTACAGGCCGGTGAGTCTGACTTCTATACCAGGAAAGATCTTTGAAAAAATTATTAAAGAACATGTATGCAAGTACCTGGATAAGAATGAAGTGATTAAACAGAGTCAGCATGGGTTTGTAACTAATAAGTCATGTCAGACTAACTTAATTTCCTTCTATGACAGAATCACTGACTGGGTGGATCAGGGAAATGCTGTAGATATAGTATATCTTGACTTCAGCAAAGCATTTGACAAAGTATCTCACACAATCCTTATTGAAAAAATGACTAAGTATGGAATGGACAAGGCAACTGTTAGGTGGATTCATAACTGGCTTAGTGATCGGACCCAAAGAGTGGTTGTAAATGGCTGCACATCCAGTTGGAAGAATGTCTCAAATGGGGTACCACAAGGCTCTGTTTTGGGCCCTGTATTGTTCAACATCTTTATCAATGATTTAGATGAAGGAATTGAGGGTAAACTGATCAAATTTGCTGATGACACAAAGCTAGGAGGGGTAGCTAATACTAGAGAAGAGAGAGAGAGGATTCAAAAAGATATACATAAACTGGAGCAGTGGGCAGCAACTAACAGAATGGATTTTAACAGGGAAAAATGCAAAGTACTACATCTGGGCAATAAAAATGAAAAAAGCATATACAAAATGGGAGGAATAGGGCTAAGTAACAGCACATGTGAAAAAGACTTGGGTATACTAATTGATCACAGACTTAACATTAGTCAACAGTGTGATGCAGCAGCAAAAAGGCAAATGCAATTCTAGGATGTATCAACAGAAGCATACAGTCTAGATCACGTGAGGTCATTATTGCCCTCTACTCCTCTTTGGTCAGACATCATCTGGAATACTGTGTCCAGTTTTGGGCACCACATTTTAAAAAAGACATCAACAAACTGGAGCAAGTTCAGAGAAGAGCCACCAGAATGGTGACCGGTCTGCAAACCATGTCCTATGAGGAACGGTTGCAGGATTTGGGAATGTTTAGCTTGCAAAAAAGAAGACTGAGAGGAGACTTAATAGCTGTCTACAAATATCTCAAGGGCTGTCACATTGTAGAAGGATCATCTTTATTCTCATTTGCACAAGGAAAGACTAGAAGCAATGGGATGAAACTGAATGGGAGGAGACACAGATTAGATATTAGAAAAAACTTTTTGACAGTTAGGGTGATCAATGAGTGGAACAGGCTGCCACAAGAGGTGGTGAGTTCTCCTTCAATGGAAGTCTTCAAACAGAGGCTGGACAGACATCTGTCTGGGATGATTTAGAGAATCCTGCTTTGAGCAGGGGGTTGGACCAGAAGGCCCAGGAGGTCCCTTCCAACTCTACCATTCTATGATTCTATGATTCTATGATTTTTAGCGAATTGCCCTTCGGTCCTTTAGTGTTTTCTGCTGTTTGTTGAAATCTGTCAAATTTTGAACATTAAAAAGTGTTTTCTTCTTTTCTTCTTTAAGTGTTTGTGTTTTTATGGATCTATTTTATTACCATGTCCCTTATTATCATTTGAGTTAGAAAAAGTCGGTAAAAAAGTGAAATTCATTAGAAGATTAGTGGATTTGTTGTTTTTTTTAACTGAGGATGCGTTTTTATAATTTGGGTTTAGAAAGAGGGAGAAAAAGTACTACCGTATGAAACGCACACTACACCAAAGTCAATATAATTGTGAAAAATACAAAACCTTTATTGGCACACAAGATTAAAACATACTGTAATTAAAACCAAGATGAAACCCATCCTGGAAACCTGCCACAAAAGAATAATAGGGTACTAAGCATAGATGGTACAGTATAACTTAGACAATAAATAAGGTGCTGAGATATATATTCAAAAAAACAACTCTGAACATATAAAATTGGAAACCCTGTATGGACAAGAAATAATGTGCAAAAGATGCCAAGATGGAAAAATAGTCAATAAATGCACAGGCAAAGAGCCAGGAATGAGCATACAAGCAGGACTAACAATAAGTCACAGCATATTGTCCTAGCCCAAACATAATATAAGATAGTTACCCAGAACAGACCCTCATAATGAAGGGGCAAATAAATAGGCAGGAATCAGGACGGCGATTCTAAGAGTGGTCCCACGCGTTCCGCCGTAACAAGTACGGCTTCATCAGGGACTTTCATATTTCTTGTGTGCCAATAAAGGTTTCGTATTTTTCACAATTATATTGACTTTGGTGTAGTGTGCGTTTCATACGGTAGTACTTTTTCTCCCTCTTTCTAAATTGTCTCAATTCTACCGATTTGCACCTTCCTAATTATTATATGGACATTTAGTGCGCCCATTCCTTCTGTACACTTTATAATTTGTGTTCTGACAAGTCTCTGTGTCTCTTCTCATAAAATCCAAAGAGTAGAAGTGGGAGTCTGCAGATGACACAATGTGCAGGATTCATGTGTCACTGCCAATGTGCAGCGCAGCGGCCGATGACAAACCCCCTCATCCTCCTCCTGTGCGGGACGTGGCGGCAGCGAATGGGGCAACATCGCTCTCACCAGCCGCTTTACCTATTCAGCCTCAGGTGGGCACTCATGGTATTGCTTGCTGACACTGCGGAGACATTGGGGGCTTTCTGGATGGGTGTGCTCACCCAGAATTTGGCACCTGATGAGCCCTGCCCTCGTGTTGTGCCCCTGCTGCCAGCATGCTTGGCCATTGTGGTGCCAGGAAGTCTCAGGTCAGAAATCTCTCTCGTGAAGTTCTCGCTATTTTCTGACATTTGTGACGGACGCTTCTGCAATTGACTCTTAAGGGGGCTTTTAGAAATCCATATTTCCTGCTGTGTCGGGACAAATCCAGATGAACAGAGATGATTAACAGATCCAGAAATATATGCAGCAAATCTGCCGCATGTGACCGTATGGTGCAAGGAGCGACGGTGAAATAGGTGACGGTGAGAAGGTGCGCGGCACTGCAGGAGGGCCCTGGGGTTACATGAGAACAACAATCTGCAAAGTGAAAGGAACGTCTGAAATCCCGCGTTCCCAGCAGATAAATAACGGATATTGATAAATGATCGGACACAATATCTCAGATAGAACTCCAGGCGCTCACATTGTATCCGTGTGCAGCCGCCAGATGTTCTCCATCATGTGACGCGTTTATGGCGTTCCAAGAAGCCGCTGTCTGATTGGCCGGGACAATAATTCCTCCAATACCTTTTTATGTTGTTCCGATGAAGACGACATGTAGACTGAAGTGGCTCAGATGCTTCCACCATGGGCTGTTGTTCCAGTGACCATTTACGGCTCAGTTTTACTATCGGCTGTTAGTTGGGTTTTGTATGTGACGCGCTTATTCAGGATCTTAAAGGGAAATTGTCAGGACTTTTACTGTAACAGAATTCATGGCTGTGGGTCATAGAGATACAAGTTCATGCACACCCTTATGGGACGTGGACCGCTGGCACTGCGGGCGGCCGATGGACAGCAGGCACTGGGGGCGGCCAATGAACAGCAGGCACTGGGGGCGGCCAATGAACAGCAGGCACTGGGGGCGGCCAATGGACAGCAGGCACTGGGGGCTGCCGATGGACAGCAGGCACTGGGGGCGGCCAATGAACAGCAGGCACTGGGGGCAGCCAATGAACAGCAGGCACTGGGGGCAGCCAATGAACAGCAGGCACTGGGGGCGGCCAATGAACAGCAGGCACTGGGGCGGCCGATGGACAGCAGGCACTGGGGGTGGCCAATGAACATCAGGCACTGGGGGCGGCCAATGAACAGCAGGCACTGGGGCGGCCGATGGACAGCAGGCACTGGGGGCGGCCAATGAACAGCAGGCACTGGGGGCAGCCAATGAACAGCAGGCACTGGGGGCAGCCAATGAACAGCAGGCACTGGGGCGGCCGATGGACAGCAGGCACTGGGGGTGGCCAATGAACATCAGGCACTGGGGGCGGCCAATGAACAGCAGGCACTGGGGCGGCCGATGGACAGCAGGCACTGGGGGCTGCCGATGGACAGCAGGCACTGGGGGCGGCCAATGAACAGAAGACATTGGGGGAGGCCGATGAACAGCAGGCACTGGGGGCTTCCGATGGACAGCAGGCACTGGGGGCTTCCGATGGACAGCAGGCACTGGGGGCTTCCGATGGACAGCAGGCACTGGGGGCTTCTGATAGACAGCAGGCACTGGGGGCTGCCGATGGACAGCAGGCACTGGGGGCTGCCGATGGACAGCAGCCACTGGGGGCGACCGATAGACAGCAGCCACTGGGGGAGGCCGATGGACAGCAGGCACTGGGGGAGGCCGATGGACAGCAGGCACTTGGGGAGGCCGATGGACAGCAGGCGCTGGGGCGGCCGATGGACAGCAGGCACTGGGGAGCCGATGGACAGCAGGCACTGGGGCGGCTGATGGACAGCAGCCACTGGGGGCGACCGATGGACAGCAGGCACTGGTGGCGGCTGATGGACAGCCAGAACATTGCCCCACCTCGGTATTCCCTACCGCTACTGCCTCCTACAATAGTGGCAATAGTGCTGCAGAAGTTTGTGAAGCAGTTTTACTATAATGTAGTTAATATTGCTTTTATACCTCATATCCACCTTCTCCTCATGGGCTCCTGCTGTGGGGTCAGTAGTCAGACCCCACTGATCCAAACATGACGGCTTATTCTATGGATCCACCATGACTTGCCAAGAGCTGGATGACTTCTATAAAAGGTATTGTATGAACAGTCCTCCAGCCCTGGAAGTAATAGAGGTCCCCACTGTTCCTCATGTTTCGGAGACGTCCCCTAACCTCACCGACTTTACACTGGTCCGGATTCATGATATTCTGTCACTTGTCTCTTTTTCAGCTTTGCTCTTGGATGTTGTGCAGAGCTGACTGCAGTGGCCCTTCCATTCTTCTTAGGGCCCCTCTGTATTGAGACTTGTCCCGTTAGGTATATGAAATGTTGGAGTGGGTCTGAGTCCCGGCGTGGCCACCGCTGTTCCCCAGATGGTCGCTCTGAGCTTGTTAACACCTGACGATGTTGTGTAAGAAGTGAATATACTCTTTATCCCTAACGTTAAAGCTAAATGGAAGTGACTGGACCTAAACTGCACACTGTATTTTTAGCAGCTGCGGAGTTTTGCCGCTGAAGCCCGGGGGATCCCGCCACCCTATATTACAGCTGCATGGCCGCCCCTGTATCATCCCGCTGATCCCAGCTCTGCTGTCGGCCGTATTAATAATTCACTTGTTGAGGTGTTTAGCAATGTGCTCCCGTTTACTTGTCAGATCCTCGAAAGAGGAAGCATTTAAACTTCATTTGCTACTTGTTGGGTCTCTGCTTCTTCTGCAATCTGCCAGAGAATCGCTTGGGTCGTGTCAGTCCTTGTTGTATCACAGCGCAGGCAGGAAAGCAGGGGCAGCATGGAGTCTGGGAAAGCAGGGGCAGCATGGAGTCTGAGAAAGCAGGGGCAGCATGGAGTCTGAGAAAGCAGGGGCAGCATGGAGTCTGGGAAAGCAGGGGCAGCATGGAGTCTGAGAAAGCAGGGGCAGCATGGAGTCTGGGAAAGCAGGGGCAGCATGGAGTCTGAGAAAGCAGGGGCAGCATGGAGTCTGAGAAAGCAGGGGCAGCATGGAGTCTGGGAAAGCAGGGGCAGCATGGAGTCTGAGAAAGCAGGGGCAGCATGGTGTCTAGGAAAGCAGGGGCAGCAGGGAATCAGGGAAAGCAGGGGCAGCATGGAGTCTGAGAAAGCAGGGGCAGCATGGTGTCTAGGAAAGCAGGGGCAGCAGGGAATCTGGGGAAGCAGGGGCAGCGTGAAGTCTGGGAAAGCAGGGGCAGCAGGGAATCTGGGAAAGCAGGGGCAGCGTGGAGTCTGAGAAAGCAGGGGTAGCATGGAGTCTGGGAAAGCGGGGTAGCATGGAGTCTGGGAAAGCGGGGGTAGCATGGAGTCTGGGAAAGCAGGGGCAGCAGGGAATCTGGGAAAGCGGGGGTAGCGTGGAGTCTGGGAAAGCAGAAGCAGCGTGGAGTCTGGAGAAAGCAGGGGCAGCATGGAGTCTGAAAAAGCAGGGACAGCATGGAGTCTAGGAAAGCAGGGGCAGCATGGAGTCTGAGAAAGCAGGGGCAGCATGGTGTCTAGGAAAGCAGGGGCAGCAAGGAATCTGGGAAAGCAGGGGCAGCGTGAAGTCTGGGAAAGCAGGGGCAGCATGGAGTCTGAGAAAGCAGGGGCAGCATGGTGTCTAGGAAAGCAGGGGCAGCATGGAGTCTGAGAAAGCAGGGGCAGCATGGTGTCTAGGAAAGCAGGGGCAGCAGGGAATCTTGGAAAGCAGGGGCAGCATGGAGTGTGGGAAACCAGGGGCAGCATGGAGTCTGGGAAAGCAGGGGTGTCTCGACCACGCACCACAATTGTGGGTTACCAGGGCAATGGGGTACCCAGAGCCGAGCCCATGGAAGTCTATGGGGTTGTCACAGGTAGCAGTGGCTCGGTCTGTGGCCCTGGCGGTCAGGCGTATGTTGGGGGGAATATTTACAGGGGATAGGTATATATACAGTTCGTGACGCCACCTGTAGTCTCTGGTAATTTGTACCAGCGCTGCTGTAGAGCTCTGAGGGGATGGTGAGGCAGCTAGATGTCGGGTCCCCTACAGGTGGGACTCTTCCCTCAGGTCGATAGTTATGGTGGGGTTGTGCAGGGATGTAATTGAATAACACAGTCTCACACATCAGCGTCTTTCCATACCTTTTTACTTCAAGTTGTTCAGGCAGGTCCCAGGGAGGCTGATCCAATGGAGGATGTGTTTCGAGGTAGCAGCTGAACAAGTTAGGGGCCTCCTTTACTTTCAAAATGGTGATGAGTCCAACCAGCATAAAGCGTAGTTCCCTCTATAAACTCCAGCTATTTCAAAGCTGTACTGCCCGGTCAGTTTTGTGGTCGGAGCCTTCCTATGAGAGAGCTGAGTTCCTATTCTTGCTGATCAGGCTCAAGGTTCTCACTCCCCCTGACCCCAGTTACGTACCGACACTCCAGGGGCTGCTTGCTGTTACCTAAGGTCCAGTAAGCCTCTGGTTTTTCTACCACTATGCGTGAAGCTATAGTGACACTTCGGTCCCCAGTGACCGGTGACAATGTGCAGGACTTCTCCAATCCTAAAGCACTTCTGAATTCCTTCCACTGTGCCCTTCGCCTTGTCCGCGCTTTTAGCATAAGCACTCCACACTTCCACAGGTTATATAGATCATTCCCTTTCTTACTTCTTTCCAGAGCTTGTTGCCAGAATCTCAGTATTCCTCTAGGCAGGAGCACGTCTCTGAACCTTCACTGTCCTTGGGACAGGAGACTGAAGTATCTGTAACTCACTCTTCCTTCTCAATAGATGTCTCAGTCCGTCTGCCAGTGGGGCACAGCTCTGACCAGGCTGAGGTGATCTGGCTCACCTTTACTGGCCTCCACTTACTGAACTGCACAACAGTGGGAATGACTCAGTCCTGAGCCACCCGAGCTAGACTCTGCTCCTCCTCCCTCCAGGTCCAGGCTAGACTGCTGAATGAACCCTGAACACTCCCTGACGAGTGACTAAATACCCTAAGGGTGTGTCTAAGTGTATGGTGGAGTGAATGTTTATTGAGCATTGAACTGCTACTTCTCCACACATCCTCCAGGGTACTGCGTGTGCCTTCACACCAGGGCTACACAGGGGCAGCATGGAGTCTGGAGATGCAGGGGCAGCATGGTGTCTAGGAAAGCAGGGGCAGCATGGAGACTGGGAAAGCAGGGGCAGCATGGAGTCTGGGAAAGCAGGGGCAGCATGGAGTCTGGGAAAGCAGGGGCAGCATGGAGTCTGGGAAAGCAGGGGCAGCATGGAGTCTGGGAAAGCAGGGGCAGCATGGCATCTAGGAAAGCAGGGGCAGCATGGAGTCTTGGAAAGCAGGGGCAGCATGGAGTCTGGAGAAGCAGGGGCAGCATGGAGTCTGGAGAAGCAGGGGCAGCATGGCGTCTAGGAAAGCAGGGACAGCATGGAGTTTGGAGAAGCAGGGCAGCATGGAGTCTGGAGAAGCAGGGGCAGCACGGAGTCTGGAGAAGCAGGGGCAGCATGGTGTCTAGGAAAGCAGGGGCAGCACAGAGTCTGGGAAAGCAAATCCAAAAACTTATACTTCTGTTGTCCCCTTGGACGACATCCGGGTCTGGTTTAGTTAACTGAATCCATCGTACTGGATACAACGAGACACGATCCGTTTTCCTCTACAGTAGATAGTGTAATGTCTTCCCTATAAGACCCTGGGCTGATTTCTTACACCCTCCACCTGCCCTATGTCGTATGTGAGGCCAGGGGGCCTGTATAGAAAGAGATTTCAGAAATCATCACGTGACCCATTGGTAGGTGCCTCCGCACCCGGTGTCCATATTATAGGTGCTTTCATCACCCACCCCAGACGCCTCTGATATAAGGAGATAAGGAGTCCATTTAATGGGCCAATGGCCAGGACTGGGAGGTTAGCTCTTGTCTTGTACGTGCAGGAGATGATAGTTTGGAGACCGCCTCGTGCCCGGCGTCTAAGCCGTCCTTCCACTGAGGGACCGTTCACACAGAGTTTCTGTACGTGTTTCCAAAGCATCCAACATAATCCCTAATGTACTTTGTCCGGTGTCCTGCAGGCCGGTGTTGGTGAAGGCTGCGCTGGAGTCGGATGCACCAAATTCATGAGTCTTTTGTGTTCCTGCAACGTTTTGCTCACTTTTCACAAAGATGACGGCACATAAAAAGATGCACTTGTAAAAGTTACACAGAATTTTGCAACATTTGACGCAGCTCGACACCGGATTTGTGGTGAAAGCTGATGCATCGGGGCCTTGGTCTTACAGATTTCTAGTTTGTGTATGCAGTTATCGTGCAGGACCATGTGTTGTTATGGTTACTGTGCCGTATGTCTCCCATGTAGTCAGATCTGTCTGTAGACTCTCAATAAGGGGGGACAGAGAAGAACATGACACAGTTCCAGATCATAGGACTGGTGCCTTGTGGGCACATACACTTGTTCTAAAAAGTCTTCATACCCCGGCAGAATTTTTGTTTTCTTGGCCTTTTTTCAGAGAATATGAATAAGACCAAACCTATTTCTCCACTCATGGTTAGTGGTTGGGTGAAGCCATTTATTGTCACTACTGTGTTTTCTCTTTTTAATCATAATGACAACCCAAAACATCCAAATGACCCTGATCAAAAGTTCACATACCCCATTTTTTAATACTGTGTATTGCCCCCTCTAACATCAATGACAGCTTGAAGTCTTTTGTGGTAGTTGTGGATGAGGTCCTTAATTTTCTCAGATGGTAAAGCTGCCCACTCTTCTTAGCTAAAAGCCTCCAGTTCCTGTAAATTCCTGGGCTGTCTAGCATGAACGGCGCACTTGAGATCTCCCCAGAGAGGCTCAATGATATTGAGATCAGGAGACTGAGATGGCCACTCTGTTCTGCTGCAGCCAACGACAGGTCGACTTGGCCTTGTGTTTTGGATCGTTGTCATGTTGGAACGTCCAAGTACGTCCCATGTGCAGCTTCTGGGCTGATGATTGCAAATTTGCCTCCAGTATTTGCTGATAACGTGCTGCATTCATCTTTCCTTCAACTTTGACAAAATTTCCTGTGCCTTTGTAGCTCACACATCACCAAAACATCAGCGATCCACCTCCATGCTTTACAGTAGGAATGGTGTTCCTTTCATCATAGGCCTTGTTGACCTCTCTCCAAATGTAACATTTATTGTTGTGGCCAAAAAGTTCAATTTTGGTCTCATCACTTCAAATTCCCTTGTTCCAGAAGTTTTGAGGCTTGTCTTTGTGCTGTTTTGCATATTCATAGAATCATAGAATGGTAGAGTTGGAAGGGACCTCTTGGGCCATCTGGTCCAACCCCCTGCTCAAAGCAGGATTCTCTAAATCATCCCAGACAGATGTCTGTCCAGCCTCTGTTTGAAGACTTCCATTGATGGAGAACTTACCACCTCTCGTGGCAGCCTGTTCCATTCATTGATCACCCTAACTGTCAAAAAGTTTTTTCTAATATCTAATCTGTATCTCCTCCCATTCAGTTTCATCCCATTGCTTCTAGTCTTTCCTTGTGCAAATGAGAATAAAGATGATCCTTCTACAATGTGACAGCCCTTGAGATATTTGTAGACAGCTATTAAGTCTCCTCTCAGTCTTCTTTTTTGCAAGCTAAACATTCCCAAATCCTGCAACCGTTCCTCATAGGACATGGTTTGCAGACCGGTCACCATTCTGGTGGCTCTTCTCTGAACTTGCTCCAGTTTGTTGATGTCTTTTTTAAAATGTGGTGCCCAAAACTGGACACAGTATTCCAGATGAGGTCTGACCAAAGAGGAGTAGAGGGCAATAATGACCTCACGTGATCTAGACTGTATGCTTCTGTTGATACATCCTAGAATTGTATTTGCCTTTTTTGCTGCTGCATCACACTGTTGACTCATGTTCAGTCTGTGATCAATTAGTATACCCAAGTCTTTTTCACATGTGCTGTTACTTAGCCCTATTGTCATGTGTGCATCGCCACGAAGATCGTCGCGGTTGCACATTCTGACTTCTCACAGCTGAGTTGCTGTTTCTTTGTGTTTGGCAGTTAGGGAGTTAATTCTGTCTGTGCTCAGTTCTGGGACTGGGTGCAGTTTCTTCCAGCTGCAATTAATTATTTGTTGATTGGTTTCCTTTAAATCTCTGGTTGTCTGTGTTGGGAGTTGCCAGTGAAATTCTTCATGCAGACCACAGATAGGATTGTATCTGTATAGACTTAAGTTAAAGAGCTCCTTAGTTGTTTTAAGCTCACCTTGCTTAGAGTTTAATATCCCAGATCATTTATGTTCCTTCTATGTTTGAGTGTGTATGCAAGTCTGTGTTTTCTCCAGTCTGTCTTATATGTCTAATCTGTGTATTTAGCAGAGATCAGCCCATATCCCTTTGGTGGTAGTCAGGATCCTTCTTAGGACTGATTACAGGGTTCAGGGACTGATAGGAGACAGGGTTAAGGGTATGCCACACTAAACAGCGTCGCTAACGAGATCGCTAAAATACGGCACTATTTAGCGATCTCGTTCGTGACGCTAACGTGTGTGGCATGTAGCAACGACGTGGCCCCTGCTGTGATCTCGCTGATCGTTCACTAGAGTTCTGGACCGTATTTAGATCGTTGGCGTCCCGCTGGTGAGCCTATATCGCTGTGTCTGGCACCTTTTGTGAGCGATGTGCGCTGTTTTTTACATCGCAATGACCGTTAAAGTCGTTAATGAGATCGCTAACCGCTTTTGAGTCGTTAACGAGATCACTAAGTGTGGCAGCTACTAGAGACATTAAAACGATCACAAAAACGATCTCATTAGCTTGCGTCGTTATTGAGATCGCTAACGAGATCACTAAGTGTGGCAGTACCTTTAGGCTGGAGACTTGGACCTCTGAACCATTATCAGTACCTCCAAGGTGAGGGATTAGTTAGGACCCCAGTTTAGGGTCAGGTTAGACCCCCGGTCCTCCTCTTTCCTGTGACAATGTATCAAGTCCTCAAGATTAACCCTGAGTTCAACGGATATCGTGTCAGGTAAATCTATTCTATATTTACATGATGATGTTGCTAATCTATATGTTGTATAGAGTGTTGTTCTTTTAAGAATAGTTTACTGACATCGTACACATATCATAAGACCGCGTGACATTTTCACTGGCCAATAAAATTATTCCCAGTTGCCATGGATCCAGTAGCCCAGCTGGCTCTGCAGTTGCAGGGATTATCCATGGAGCTGACGGACATTAAGTCCAAAGTTTTGTCTCCCTCGGAGCAAACCAGATTTGAACCTAAAGTAGCTCTCCCGGACAGGTTCACTGGTGGGCGAGACAAATTTTTTACCTTCAGGGAAGCATGTAAATTGTATTTTCGGCTTCGGCCTCGATCATCAGGGAGTGAAGAGCAGAGAGTGGGAATTGTTATCTCGCTCCTACAAGGGGACCCTCAATCCTGGGCCTTCTCCCTTCCTCCGGGATCCCCGGCTCTACAGTCTGTAGATCGATTTTTTACTGCCCTGGGTTTGGTATATGATGACCCAGATCGGGTCTCTCTTGCTGAGACAAAATTACGTAAGATACAGCAGGGAGATCGTCCGGCAGAGGAATTTGCTTCTGAGTTCCGTAGATGGGCCACAGATACTCAGTGGAATGACCCAGCTCTTAGGAGCCAGTTTTGTCATGGGCTTTCTGACAAATTAAAGGACGTTTTGGCTCAGTATGATTCTCCTCCATCACTGGAGGCTGCTATGGCCCTAGCTATCCGTACTGATAGACGGCTCCGGGAGAGGGGTGAGGTAACCCCCCCCTGTTGTTACTCCACTTACTACTAAAGTCCCTTATGTTGAGGTTCCCCTTGTCTGTTCGGAGGAGCCTATGCAGTTGGGAGGGACATCATTTCGTAGGAGGGGATTGGCGGTACGCCGCAGGACTAGAAGGTGTTTCTTCTGCGGGAAAGAGGGACATTTTGTTGGGGGATGTCCATCCCGTGCCTTGTTGAGCAAAAAGTCGCCGGAAAACTGTTAATCCCAGGTTGTGTGGTGGACGACAACCTGGGAGTATGTATTTCGTCCGCTAGTTCTTCTCAGTTCCTTGTACCAGTGGAGGTGGTGGTTGGTACGAGAGTGGAGAGATTTTCTGTTCTTCTTGATAGTGGGTCCGGGGCTAATCTGGTTGACGCTCAGTTTGCTCAGGCTCAAGGTATGCATCTGAGTGTATTGGTCAAACCGATCCCTATATTCTCCATTGACGCCAGGCCTCTCGGCCAAGGTAGCTTTGTTCATGAGGTTCATAACATTGACCTTCGGGTAGGGGCAATACATAGGGAACTATTATCTTGTTATGTGTTGGAGGGTCTACCTACTCCTATTGTGTTGGGACTTCCTTGGTTGGTTAAACATAACCCTGTGATTAATTGGCAGTCCAGAGATATAAGCCAATGGGGGGAGTTTTGCAAAAGTAACTGCATGAACACAGTCATCAGTGCGGTCGTGCCTAGTACTTTGCCTCCTTTTTTGGAGGACTTTGGGGATGTGTTCTCTGAGGAGGGGTGTCAGGAGTTGCCTCCTCATCGCGTGTATGACTGCTCTATTAATCTCCTTCCTGATGCTAAGTTACCTAAAGCTAGGTTGTATAACCTTTCTGGTCCTGAGAGGCAGGCTATGAAAGATTATATTTCGGAAAGTCTGGCCAAAGGGCATATTAGACCTTCATCTTCCCCAGTGGCCGCGGGGTTCTTCTTTGTGAAGAAAAAAGATGGAGGCCTACGCCCTTGCTTGGATTTCCGCGAACTTAATCGGATTACTGTTCGAGATCCGTATCCACTCCCTCTGATTCCTGATCTCTTCAATCAAATTGTTGGCGCCAAATGGTTCTCTAAATTGGATCTCAGGGGGGCGTATAATCTGATTAGGATAAAAGAGGGGGATGAGTGGAAAACGGCGTTTAACACGCCGGAGGGACATTATGAGAACCTTGTCATGCCTTTTGGTCTGACTACTGCACCAGCAGTATTCCAACATTTTGTTAATGACATTTTTCGTCATCTGGTGGGGCTGTTTGTGGTCGTATATTTGGATGACATTTTAATTTACTCACCAGATCTTGGGTCTCACCAGGAGCATGTGAGACAGGTGTTGCAGATCTTGCGAGACAATAAACTATACGCCAAACTGGAAAAGTGTGTATTCGCCGTACAGGAACTTCAGTTTTTGGGTTTCTTGGTGTCAGCCTCCGGTTTCCGTATGGACCCTGAAAAGGTGAGAGCAGTGCTTGAATGGGATCAGCCAGAGGATCTTAAGGCTCTGCAGCGTTTTCTGGGGTTTGCTAACTACTACCGGAAATTTATTTGTAATTTCTCATCTGTTGTCAAACCTCTCACTGACATGACAAGAAAAGGGACGGATTTTTCTAAATGGTCGGACAAAGCTTGCCAAGCTTTTTCCTCTTTGAAAAAATGTTTTGCTTCGGCACCCGTTCTCATCCAACCAGATGCATCACAGCCGTTCGTTGTGGAGGTGGACGCGTCTGACGTAGGGGTGGGTGCAATATTGTCCCAGGGTCCGTCCCCTGGTAAATGGCATCCGTGCGCTTTCTTTTCTAAAAAATTGTCGTCCGCCGAAAGGAATTATGATATCGGCAATAGGGAACTTTTGGCCATTAAGTTGGCTTTTGAAGAATGGCGTCACTTTTTGGAGGGGGCAGTCCACCCGGTCACCGTCATTACTGATCACAAGAACCTGCTGTATTTGGAATCTGCTAAGCGTCTGAATTCCAGACAAGCTCGATGGTCGTTGTTTTTTACCAGGTTTAATTTTGTTGTCACTTATCGCCCTGGATCTAAGAATGTTAAGGCGGATGCCTTGTCTCGCAGTTTCCCAGGGGCCGGGAAAATGGATGACCCGATTCCTATCCTTCAGGAGGGGGTGGTAGTGTCGGCTGTATGTTCTGAGCTTGAGGAGGAGGTGTTAGAGGCTCAGGGGGACGCCCCTGCAGGACCTCCAGGGAGACTGTTTGTCCCAAATCAGTTGAGACAAAAGGTTATTGAGGCACATCATAATTCTGCTTTAGCAGGACATCCAGGGAGTAAGGCTACTTTAGATCTCCTTTCTCGCCGGTTTTGGTGGCCTAACGTTAATAAAGATGTTTTAACTTTTGTCGCGTCCTGTGGGGTTTGTGCTCGCTCTAAGACCCCTCATACCCGTCGTCTGGGACCCTCTTACCCTTGAAACTTCCGGAGCGTCCATGGACTCATTTGTCTATGGACTTCATCACGGACCTTCCTCAGTCGTCAGGGAAGACTGTCATACTGGTGGTTGTTGACAGGTTCAGTAAGATGGCACATTTCATTGCTCTTCCTGCCCTCCCTAATGCTAAAACTCTGGCGCAGGTGTTCATTGGGGAGATTGTGAGACTTCATGGGTTGCCTTCTGATGTGGTGTCAGATAGGGGGTCTCAGTTTGTGTCCAAGTTTTGGAGGGCATTTTGTTTACGTCGGGGGATGCAATTGTCATTTTCCTCGGCTTTTCATCCGCAGACCAATGGTCAGACAGAGCGTCTGAATCAAAGCCTAGAGACTTATCTTCGGTGTTTTGTCTCAGAGAACCAGGAGGACTGGTCTTCTTTCTTGCCTCTGGCAGAGTTCGCTCTTAACAACAGGCGGAGCGAGTCCACTGGTAAGTCCCCGTTTTTTGGGGCATATGGTTTTCATCCCCAGTTTTGTACATTCAATGGGGGGGGCCCTTCTGGGGTTCCTGAGGAGGAGCGTTTCTCGTCGTCACTTGCTTCAGTGTGGAGAGGTGTATTGAATAATCTGAGTGCTATGGGGAACCGTTATAAACGTATGGCTGATAGGAGGAGAGTTTCTGGTCCAGATCTTAATGTGAACGATCTGGTATGGTTGTCTACCAGGAATATAAAACTTAAAGTTCCCTCCTGGAAGCTGGGCCCCAGATTCATCGGGCCGTACAGGATCAGTTCCATAATTAATCCTGTGGCATTTCGTCTGGACCTCCCTCCTACGTTTAAAATCCACAATGTGTTCCACAAGTCATTACTTAAGAGGTACGTGGCACCAGTCATACCATCACCTCTACCTCCTCCTCCAGTGGTGGTCAATGGTAACTTGGAGTTTCAAGTGTCAAAGATCATTGACTCACGTCTGAATCGCCGGTCCCTTCAGTACTTGGTGCATTGGAAGGTGTATGGTCCAGAGGAGAGGACGTGGGTTCCTGCGTCTGACATTAACGCAGATCGTTTGGTGCGGACCTTCCACAGAACTCACCGGGCAAACCTGGCCCTGAGGGTCCGGAGGCCCCTCGTAGAAGGGGGGGTACTGTCATGTGTGCATCGCCACGAAGATCGTCGCGGTTGCACATTCTGACTTCTCACAGCTGAGTTGCTGTTTCTTTGTGTTTGGCAGTTAGGGAGTTAATTCTGTCTGTGCTCAGTTCTGGGACTGGGTGCAGTTTCTTCCGGCTGCAATTAATTATTTGTTGATTGGTTTCCTTTAAATCTCTGGTTGTCTGTGTTGGGAGTTGCCAGTGAAATTCTTCATGCAGACCACAGATAGGATTGTATCTGTATAGAATTAAGTTAAAGAGCTCCTTAGTTGTTTTAAGCTCACCTTGCTTAGAGTTTAATATCCCAGATCATTTATGTTCCTTCTATGTTTGAGTGTGTATGCAAGTCTGTGTTTTCTCCAGTCTGTCTTATATGTCTAATCTGTGTATTTAGCAGAGATCAGCCCATATCCCTTTGGTGGTAATCAGAATCCTTCTTAGGACTGATTACAGGGTTCAGGGACTGATAGGAGACAGGGTTAGGCTGGAGACTTGGACCTCTGAACCATTATCAGTACCTCCAAGGTGAGGGATTAGTTAGGACCCCAGTTTAGGGTCAGGTTAGACCCCCGGTCCTCCTCTTTCCTGTGACAGTGTATCAAGTCCTCAAGATTAACCTGAGTTCAACGGATATCGTGTCAGGTAAATCTATTCTATATTTACATGCTGATGTTGCTAATCTATATGTTGTATAGAGAGTTGTTATTTTAAGAATAGTTTACTGACATCGTACACATATCATAAGACCGTGTGACATTTATTCCTCCCATTTTGTATATGTTTTTTTTCATTTTTATTGCCCAGATGTAGTACTTTGCATTTTTCCCTGTTAAAATCCATTCTGTTAGTTGCTGCCCACTGCTCCAGTTTATTTATATCTTTTTGAATCCTCTCTCTCTCTTCTCTAGTATTAGCTACCCCTCCTAGCTTTGTGTCATCAGCAAATTTGATCAGTTTACCCTCAATTCCTTCATCTAAATCATTGATAAAGATGTTGAACAATACAGGGCCCAAAACAGAGCTTTGTGGTACCCCACTTGAGACATTCTTCCAACAGGATGTGCAGCCATTTACGACCACTCTTTGAGTCCGATCATTAAGCCAGTTATGAATCCACCTAACAGTTGCCTTGTCCATTCCATACTTAGTAATTTTTTCAATAAGGATTGTGTGAGATACTTTGTCAAATGCTTTGCTGAAGTCAATATATACTATATCTTCAGCATTTCCCTGATCCACCCAGTCAGTGATTCTGTCATAGAAGGAAATTAAGTTAGTCTGACATGACTTATTAGTTACAAACCCATGCTGACTCTGTTTAATCACTTCATTCTTATGCAGGTACTTACATACATGTTCTTTAATAATTTGTTCAAAGATCTTTCCTGGTATAGAAGTCAGACTCACTGGCCTGTAGTTCCCTGGGTCCACCTTCTTCCCCTTTTTGAAGATAGGAACAACATTTGCTCTTCTCCAGTCTTCTGGGACTTCTCCTGTTCTCCAAGAATTTTCAAAGATTATGGACAGTGGTTCAAGAATTTCTTCTGCTATCTCCTTCAGTATTCTGGGGTGTAATTCATCTGGACCTGGAGACTTGAATTCATTTATGTTAGCTAAGTGTTTCCTCACTGTCTTTCTGTTTATAGATATCCTGGATTCTTCTATTCCTTTAATAGGACAGTGAAGATCAGTTGATGTTACATTTCCTTTCTGAGAGAAAACAGATGCAAAATAGGAATTTAAAAGTTCAGCCTTCTCAACATCCTGTCTTACCATTTCATCATTTTCATCCTGTAAAAATCCTATAGCATCTTTGACTTTTCTTTTACTTTTGACGTATCCCCAAAATCCTTTTTTGTTGCTTTTGACGTCACTTGCATGCCTTAATTCATTGTCAGCTTTAGATAATCTGATTTGTGCCCTGCAGGTTCTGCAGACAGCATTATATTCTTCTTTAGATATGCCTCCCTCTTTCCATTTGATAAACATTTCTTTCTTCCTTTTTAGCATGTGTTTAAGTTCTGTGTTCATCCATCCTGGTTTCCTTAAATGCTTCCCATTCTTCCCTCTTTTCGGAATTGTTAACGATTGTGCTTTGAGAATCTAATTTTTCAAGATTTCCCATCCTTCCTGGACATTTTTGTCCTTAAGGATATCCAGCCATTGGATCCCTCCAATTCTCTTTCTGAGTCCCTTAAAATCTGCCTTTCTGAAATCTAACCTTGACGTCTGAGTCTTCATAGGTCTTCCTCCTCTTGTTATCCAAAATTCTAAAATAGCATGGTCACTACCTCCTAGGGTCCCAGCCACTCTTACCTCCTCAACCATTTCCTCCCTGTTTATAAGGATTACCGTATTTTTTGGACCATAAGACGCACTTTTTTCCCCCAAAATTTTTGGGGAAAATGGGGGTGCGTCTTATGGTCCCAACATACCGGAAAGTTCAGTGGCGGCGGCGCTCCCAATGCAGCTTGGCTGCGATGCGGTGGTGGTGTCCGGGCAGCAGCGGGCCTCTGGGCTGCGTGGGGGGCTCCGCCGGCATCTCGTCCCAGCCGGAAAGCCCCCCGCAGCTGTGACGCGGTGCCGGTGCCTCCGGTGGCGGTCCCGATCCAAGGTCCGGTGGTGGTGTTCGGGCAGCAAGCGGGCCTCTGGGCTGCGTGGGGGGCTCCGCCGGCATCTCGTCCCAGCCGGAAAGCCCCCCCCGCAGCTGTGACGCGGTGCCGGCATGAGGAATGGCCGCCTGGGGCCTCCGGCAAGATGGCCGCCGCATACTCTTGTTCAAATCTCGGCAACGAGATCTTGTCCTGAGGGAAGAGATCTCGTTGCCGAGATTTGAACGAGAGTATGCGGCGGCCATCTTGCCGGAGGCCCCAGGCGGCCACTCCTCATGCCGGCACCGCGTCGAAGCTGCGGGGGGGCTTTCCGGCTGGGACGAGATGCCGGCGGAGCCCCCACGCAGCCCAGAGGCCCGCTGCTGCCTGGACACCACCACCGCATCGCAGCCAAGCTGCATTGGGAGCGCCCCCGCCACCACCGGATTTGTGAGAATATGGCCACCCTGGCCACCCCACATAACACAGCCACCCCACAGAACACAGCCACCCCACATAACACAGCCACCCCACAGAACACAGCCACCCCACATAACACAGCCACCCCACAGTGCCTAACCACCCCACACAGTGGTAAGCTAAATTCGGACTGTAAGACGGACCCCCATTTGACACATTATTTTTTTTTCCCAATTTTCCTTCTGAAAATTTGGGGTGCGTCTTATGGTCCGGTGCATCTTATAGTCCGAAAAATACGGTAGATCCAAGGTAGCAGATCCCCTTGTTTTCTCCCCTACCTTTTGAAAGATAAAGTTGTCAGCAAGAGAGGATAAGAATTTCCTTGACCTGTTAGTTTTGCCTGAGAGAGATTCCCAACAAATGTCTGGATAGTTGAAATCTCCCATGACCACTATGTCATATTTTTTGGAGAACTTGGCCATTTGATGCATAAAGAGTTCATCCATATCTTCAGCTTGCATAGGTGGCCTGTAGTAAATGCCTACAATGGTGTCCTTTCCATTGTTCTGTCCTTGTATTCTTACCCAAACAGTTTCCACAGAACTCCCAGTCTCTGAAGCGTCAATCTCTGTGCAGATATACGCTTTTCTAACATACAATGCGACACCTCCTCCTCGTTTATCAAGTCTGTTTCTTGCAAATAAATTGTATCCTTCTAGCCTTGTATTCCAATATTGTAGGAGAGATACTTTGTGGCATTTGCTTAGTAATGGTTTTCTTCTGGCGACTCGACCATGCAGCATATTTTTCTTCAAGTGCCTCCTTATTGTGCATCTTGAAACAGCCACATCACTAGTTTTCAGAGAGTCTGGTATTTCAGCTGATGTTTGTGGGTTTTTCTTTGCATCCTGAACAATTTTCCTGGCAGTTGTGGATGACATTTTTGTTGGTCTACCTGACCGTGGTTTTGTTTTTACAGAGCCCCTGATTTTCCATTTGTTAATCACAGTGTGAACGCTGCTGACTGGCATTATCAATTCCTTGGATATCTTTTTGTATTACTTTCCTGTTTTATACAGTTCAACTACCTTTTCCCGTAGATCCATTGACAATTCTTTTGCTTTCCCCATGACTCACAATCCAGAAACATCAGTGGCTGGATGAAAGATGCAAGAGTCTGTCTGGATCCCAGAAACTCACTCAGCTTTTCTGCACACACACTGATTACAGCAAACAGGTCACAGGTGAGGATGTTACCTTTAGTAACCATTCACACCCATTTGTGTCAACTTCTGTGCATGTTATCAGGCCAAAATCACCAGGGTATGTGAAGTTTTGATCAGGGTCATCTGGATGTTTTGGGTTGTCATTATGATTTAAAAAGAGAAAACACAGTAGTGACAATAAATGGCTTCACCCAACCACTAACCATGAGTGGAGAAGAAGTTTTGGTGTTATCATTCATATTCTCTGAAAAAAGGCCAAGAAAACAAAAATTCTGCCGGGGTATGAAGACTTTTCAGCACAACTGTAGGTCTGCACAGGATCTGCGTACCCAAAATAGAACATTATATTTACCTAGAATATTTGCACAGTTGCATCACATTCAATCAATAAAATCTGCAAAAGTCGACACACCCTTTACTATGAGATCTGTGCATAGAAGCCCAGTCCCCGTGCCACCTGCCGCTGCGGCCGTGGTGCTGTTCTTCTTTATTTCGGTCTTTCATTTTTTCCAGTTTAATTATTAGATTTTTTAACCCTTGCCGCTACATTTCTTGTGCAGATTTCTGTCAGTCAGGACGGATTGTATATTCCATGGAGAATGATTACAGGCAGGACTGCCGGCGCTGCACATTTCCAGGCAGTGCATTAGATCAATGTGATCGGACCGCGTGTGCCATTTACTCTTGTTGGACATATGATTACATATAAATTAATCTCATTTCAATTTGTTTGACGACTGTTCAGACTCCCGATGACATTAATGTATTATTGATCGATTAAATGCTTAAAGGAAACGTAAGAGCCTCTCGCCTGGATCAGGGCCCTCTGCACCGCGCAGGAGCTGCCGAGGACGGGTGCTGCTCACATGGCGCTCACCAAAGGACGGATTTATTATCTGAGGGAATTACTAGATCAATAACCCAAAGCTGGAAGCAGTTATCTGCTATTTATGGTGTGGGGGGGATTGCTCTCTACACTGGAGCAGCATTGATCCGGATCTAGCGACTGCACGAGATCAAGATCCAATGACTGCACCAGATCCAGTGACCACATCAGATCCAGATCCAGTAACCGCACAAAATTCAAATCCAGTGACCACACCAGATCAAGATCCAGTGACTGCACAAAATCCAGAACCAGTGACTCCACCAGATCCAATAACTGCACCAGATCAAGATCCGGTGACTGCACCAGATCTAGTGACTGCACAAAATCTAGAAGCAGTGACCGCACTAGATCAAGATCCAGTGACCACACAATACTCAGATCCAGTGACGGTACCAGATCCAGATCCAGTGATGACATGAGATCCAGATCCAGTGACTACACCAGATCAAGATCCAGTGACTGCACCAGATCAAAATTCGGTGACCACAGAAAATCCAGGTCCAGTGACCACATGAGATCAATATCCAGTGGCCATACAATACTCAGATCCAGTGACTACACCAGATCATGATCCAATGACTGCACCAGATCCAGTGACCACACCAGATCAAAATTCAGTGACCACACAAAATCCAGGTCCAGTGACCACATGAGATCAATATCCAGTGGCCACACAATACTCAGATCCAGTGACTACACCAGATCATGATCCAATGACTGCACCAGATCCAGTGACCGCACCAGATCAAAATTCAGTGACCACACAAAATCCAGGTCCAGTGACCACATGAGATCAATATCCAGTGGCCATACAATACTCAGATCCAGTGACTACACCAGATCATGATCCAATGACTGCACCAGATCCAGTGACCGCACCAGATCAAAATTCAGTGACCACACAAAATCCAGGTCCAGTGACCACATGAGATCAATATCCAGTGGCCACACAATACTCAGATCCAGTGACTACACCAGATTAAGATCCAGTGACCACACCAGATCCAAATCTAGTGACCACACAAAATCCAGTGACTGCACAAAATACAGAATTAGTGTCTACACCAGATCAAGATCCAGTGACCACATGAGATCAAGATCCAGTGATCACATGAGTTAAAGATCCAGTGGTCGCGCCAGATCCAGTGACAAATGTAAGAGTCAGCCATCCCAAGCCGAAGTGAATAATAATAGTTGTCATTGTTAGCGCCCTCTCTCACACAAGGTCAATACAGATGGGACTGGGACCTTTCTGGAGACAGGATGACCTTCGTCAACAATTGGACCAATAGCGGCAGTTATTAGATGTCCATGGAGATGGTCTTCTCAAGGATGAGGGTCAGACCTATGCCCTCATTCATGGAAGAGATATGACTGCAGCATCAGGAAATCTGGTACAGACCTTTCTAGTTCTGATCACGTAATCAGGTGATAATCTTCTAAATCTCAGGTAGTTGATCTTGATGCATCGGAAGGGTCTTCTCCAAAGTGGTGTTTCCTGTGATCAGGAGCCCGATGGCCGCAGCAGAAAGCAACCATTGATGAGCAGAAACATCAATGCAACCCATGGATGGACAATGATGTCTATGGGTGGAATGGCTCATGTTCTCTGCAGTGTTGCTCTATGGTAAGTGAGCATTTACTAGGTCTAGATAGTAGCTGGGGACTGACAACCTGAAAAGGGGCTGTCTAAGGCAGCACCAAAAACCGCTGCTTTGAAAAATTGGATTGTTTTTAGCATTTATTGAGATTATGTTAAAATTGAAAATGAAGACATAAAATACAGAAGTGACCACTGGATCCTCAGATGAGCGTCTCACTCTCGTGATGTCACCAGCCTTACTCTGGGGGTTCAGCATCTGTCCAACCCTAAAGGAGTCTGTGACCTTAGTATTGTAGAAGCTGCCATAAGCCTCATCCTTTATAGGAAAATGCCGCGTTTTACCAGACAGACTGGTGGTCCTGCGGCCCGTCCTCAGTCTTATCAGCATTTCGAGAAGCCACGTGATCCCGGTGGACCTCCATGGCTGGTGCAGTGGATCTGTCACAGCAGAAGATTGTCCTTCTCAGCTCTTCGGATGCGGTGGAAAGTGTTTTGTGCCGGCACCTCGTGCTGGTGCTACCGGAATGATTCATTTGTAGCCAGAGGGTTCTCTAAACAAGAGGCCGCGGCCCCAGCAGAAACAACCACAGCATATGCATAAGTTCCCCATGTCCTACTATGCGCAGCTTTTTATTTTATCAGTGGGACAAAGTAATATTCGGCCAGCCACTGACAGGCTGATAGCTAGATTTGTCATCTACGTCGGCTGCGCCGGGTCCGGGCTCCGAAATAGGCCGCAAAATTCAAGACCATTAAAAGAAGCCATCATCGGGGAAATGTACGGAGGCAAATAGAGGGGTCACCCCTGCTCCTGACCACGCTGGAACATTTCCCCTGTCACCTCTACAAGTCAACTTAACTATTCAATGTCCCATATGACCATGGACCAAAGCTGAGGAAGGTGCAACGACATCCGCAAGACGCAGCCCCGCAAAGCCATCGGGAAACTGGTCTGTAATTTCATTCCTTCAGCCGTGATGTGTTAGCAGACTTGGCTTTTGATTTCTGTGCAATATGTGACAATGGTGGCACTATATGGCGGATGACATGCTGCATCTCCAGTCTAACCGTGTAACCTCCGGCGATTTACCAAGGAATCTGTGTTCTTGATGAACATCTGTCACCTTGAAGCTTGGTCAGTAAGAGCTAAAGCGCCATCTGTTCTCCATATAAGTTAATAACTTGAATATTATTAGTTTAGGTTGGACATGAATCGAAGCCATCAGCAATACTCACAATCATTCTGTTAGATGCCTCCTTTCAACTCTTGACTCCAATGTGTACACTGTGTGCAAAAATGAGGCCTATAAATGCAAAATTCAGATTCACAGACTGAACCGTGCAAGAACCTGCAGCTCTGACTACAGCAGAATGTAACTGTAGAAATGAAGCAAGTGTAATGTTAGCGATGTGGCGAAGTGCGACATGTAATAAATGTGCGACATGTAATAAATGTAGCGAGTGCGACATGTAATAAATGTAGAAAGTGCGACATGTAATAAATGTAGAAAGTGCGACATGTAATAAATGTAATAAAGTGCGACATGTAATAAATGTAGAGAGTGCGACATGTAATAAATGTGAGTGCGACATGTAATAAATGTACGAGTGCGACATGTAATAAATGTAGAGAGTGCGACATGTAATAAATGTAGAGAGTGCGACATGTAATAAATGTAGAGAGTGCGACATGTAATAAATGTAGAAGTGCGACATGTAATAAATGTAGAGAAGTGCGACATGTAATAAATGTAGAAAGTGCGACATGTAATAAATGTAGAAAGTGCGACATGTAATAAATGTAGAAGAGTGCGACATGTAATAAATGTAGAAGTGCGACATGTAATAAATGTAGAGAGTGCGACATGTAATAAATGTAGAAGTGCGACATGTAATAAATGTAGAGAGTGCGACATGTAATAAATGTAGAAGTGCGACATGTAATAAATGTAGAAAGTGCGACATGTAATAAATGTAGAGAGTGCGACATGTAATAAATGTAGAGAGTGCGACATGTAATAAATGTAGAAAGTGCGACATGTAATAAATGTAGAAAGTGCGACAGTAATAAATGTAGAGAGTGCGACATGTAATAAATGTAGAAGTGCGACATGTAATAAATGTAGAAAGTGCGACATGTAATAAATGTAGAAAGTGCGACATGTAATAAATGTAGAAGTGCGACATGTAATAAATGTAGAAAGTGCGACATGTAATAAATGTAGAAGTGCGACATGTAATAAATGTAGAAAGTGCGACATGTAATAAATGTAGAAAGTGCGACATGTAATAAATGTAGGAGTGCGACATGTAATAAATGTAGAGAGTGCGACATGTAATAAATGTAGAAAGTGCGACATGTAATAAATGTAGAAGTGCGACATGTAATAAATGTAGAAAGTGCGACATGTAATAAATGTGAGTGCGACATGTAATAAATGTAGCGAGTGCGACATGTAATAAATGTAGGAGTGCGACATGTAATAATGTAGAAGTGCGACATG
>JARQOD010000008.1:423001-494227 GCA_033576555.1 Oophaga sylvatica | reverse complement strand
AATGTTAATTCCACATGTTTAATTCATAGTTTTGATGTTATATTTGGTAGCTAAGGAGTGCAGGTAAAAAAGGCAAACACCAGAGCTTGGAATCATGAGATTGCGACCCTTATAACACCACAATAGAGGCAGCGTGGGGTTCTTAGTTGGTCCTAGACGCCTCGTCACAGCCCGAGAAAAAACTACACCTAAAGAAGAAAAGGAAAGCTATCTGCCCGGAGCAGAACCCAAAGTATAGAAACCCCAAAATGTAATGGCGGTTTAGACAAGAAGAAACACTGACACGACAGAAAATAGTTGAGCAAACGTTGGGGCCCAAATATTAAATAGAAAAGGATGGAAGGGCACTTACTGCAATCCCAAAAAACCCTGAAAAGCACCAACTTACTAATTTCAAAAACACCTGAATCCACACCCTACCACCTAAATTAGTTCTCGGTTACAAAATCAAACGCAGCCACTGAAAAAACTGGAAAAAGCAAATGTACAAACATCTGGGCTGAACAAAACTGAGAGGGCAAAAGCCCCCGGGGAACCTGGGGGGCCCCCAAAAGGCAGGACAAAATGCAAAAATCAAGCAAAAAGCAAAAAGACGAAAATGTTTTTTGTTAGAGGAATGCAGCAAAAACCAGCAGGCTACAAAGGAAACAGGAATCAAGGATTGAGCCAGAACAATTGATCCCGGAACCTATGGGAAGGTGACCCCTTATTAGGACCAGTCAGTAACCCTGTTCCCAATCCTCACAATCTTCCTTGGACGTCCATCCGCTTGTAACCACCAAGGGAGGCCTTGCTCAAAATATCTCAAGTCCATTCACAACGTACCCCCCCTTGAGGAGGGGTCACCGAACCCTCACTTGGCAAACCAGGTGGTCCAGGAGAGTTCTATGATACGCACGGATGAGCTCCAGATGGAGTCCGAAGCAAAAACCCAAGAATTGTTTCCTGACCTAACCCCCACTTAACCAATACTGGAGTTTCCGGTCTAGAAAAACGGAATTCAAATTTCTCAACCTCAAATCCATTTGCCCCAACCAGAACAAGGTTAGGAGGCAAAGAGTGGAACCACTGGCTCAAAAACTCTTCAACAAGGATGTGGAACACATTATGGTTCTTAAATTCCCTGGAAGAAGCAAACGAAAAGAAACGGATTAGAATCTCCATGTCTTATAAGGTCCAATGACCTAGGCTTAAATTTAGGAGAGCCACCTCATGGAATATTTTTGAGGAAACCCGACCAAGTCCCCCCTTTAAAGGGCCCATCAGTCCTAGCCGGTTAGCAAACCGCTGGGCCCTTCCTAGAGAGGGACACCTCTGCACTACCTGGTCCCAAATTGTTGATCGTCCACAACAGAGCAACACCTGGACAGCAGAAGCCTCGTCTGTCCTGAAGTAATCGAGGGTGAAACCCGAATTACAGAAAAAGGGGGAAATCAATGGCAGGCTACCTTTATTAAGAGCAAACCAGCCAAAGGCAAAAAAGACCCCAGTCATCCGATCCAGCACAAAGCATCTTAATAAGCTCCAATGTCTGATTTGTTCTCTCGTTTGACATTGGTTGAGGATAAACGCCGAGGAGAAAGAAATTGAACACCAAGTTTGGAACAAAAGGTCCTCCAAAATCTGGAACAAACTGGACTCCTGTCAGAACAATGTTCTCGGAATGCCGGAAACAAACCACGTGTGAAGGAAAAAGGCTAATTCAGAGGAGGAAAGGCAACTTAGGTAATAGACAAGAAGTTCATCGGAAAAACCTATCCAAATCACACCAAATGACGGTCATTCTCTGGAAACAGGGAGGGGAAATTAAATCCATAGAGATTGGGCTGGTCTCTTGGGCACGGAAAAGGCTCAACAAACCACTAAGTGGGAGCAAGGCTTGGAGCGAGAGAATCCGCAGGACTGCACAATTCCCGGCATCACGAGCAAGGTAGGACCAAAAGGACCGCTAACCAAGTCTTGGTCCAAAAACTCCGGATGAGGCCAACGCGGAAACAATGAATCTCAGACACACACTCTTTTTCCGGGTCCGGGACAAACAATTTCCAACAGGGCAGGCTCGGGCCTATCTCTGACCCCCCCCGTCCCAAATTTTGGGGGAGATGGCGGAAAGAACTACACCTTCTTTCAAAAAAAGAAATAGATTTTCCCTCAGGAGAGTCCGAAGGAAAACTCCTCGAGGGGCACCGCTTTTTAAAAATTTTTATGCAGGAAGAAAGGAAACCACAAAAAATAAAACGTGTGAAAAAAAAAGGCCCACCTGGCCTTCTAGGATTAAGTCCTTGGCAATCCAGATAAACCAGATTCTTATGGTAGTAAGACCACCCCTGATGTTTGGCTCCCCCCACCAATGTCCTCCACTTTCAAAAGCCCACTTCATGGCCAATAACCCCGATTTCCCACGTATAATTACGTTCAGTAGGAGAAAATTTCCGAGAGAAAAAGGCACAAGGGTTCTTTAGAGGTTTGGTTTTCCTTTTTTTGGGCAAAACGGCACCGCCCCAATTTCAGAGGCATCAACCTCCCCTAAAATGGCAGAGAAAACATAGGCGCCGTAAACAGGAGAGAAGTGAATTCGTTAAGTTCCTGAAATGCGGACTGCCTAGGAGGCCAATTCACCAATCAACCCTTTTTTTGGTCAAATCAGTTATGGTTTAACAATAACCGAGAAATTACAAATAAATTTACGATAAAAATTGGAAAAACCCAAAAATCTTTGAAGAGTTTAATGAAGTAGGTTGGACCCAATCCCAAAAAGGCCTGAACCTTGATGGGTCCATTTCATAACGATGGGGAAAAATAAAATCCCCCAAAAAAATTTTTATTATTATTATTTTATTAATTTTTATTTCTATGCCACATTGATTCCATGGGTGTAATGAGAAGGGGTTACATAAAATTTCAGGTATCACTTACAGTAAAAAAAAACTACAATACAGCTGATCAGAGGGAGGGGACCTGCCCTTTCGGGCTTACATTTACAGGATTGTGAGGCAGGAACTAGGTCGGGGGGTTCAGCATTCGGTGTTGGTTGAGGCAATAACTCCGTAGTGGGAGGAGGCGCAAAGGGGCATTGCAGGCTGTAGGCTTTCCTGAAGAGAATGGGTTTTCAGGTTCGTCTAGGTTGAATGAGTTTGAATCGGATGGTTGGGGCAAAGAATTCCAGAGGATGGGGTATTGGGGAGAAGTTTGGGGGGCGGTTGGGTGAGAGGAATAGTGTGGAGGAGGAAGGTGTTTGGGAGGATCGGAGTTACGTGAGGGAAGATTCGGGAGTTTGTTCAGAGATATTGGAGGAGACAGATTTTAGATGGCCTTGTAGGTCAGTATTAGTAATTTGAACTGGTCGCGAGGGAATGGGAGCCATGAAGAGATTTGAGAGGGGAGAAGCGGAGGAGTAGCGAGGGAGAGGTGAATTTTGTGTGCAGCGGTTAAGGTGGACTGGAGAGGTGCGAGGGTGTTAGAGGGAGGCCAGAGAAAAAGGGGTGTTGCAGTTTCAGGCGGGAGATGAAGAGGGCGTCACAACATTTTAGTAGATTGAGGGTTGGGAAAGGCGGATTCTTGAAATATTTTTGGCTGAAGGCGAAAGGGTAGAAAGCTTGGTTGGGTTTGAAGGAGGGCGGTCAAGGGTTTACTCCGAGGGCAGGGACTTTGGTACGGGGGAAACGTGATGTCAAAAATAATTTCTGACGCCAAAAAACACTTTGTCCCTTCACATACAGGCTTCCTTCAAAATCTGGAATACAGTTCGAACATGTTTCAATGAGGTCCCAGTCTTGGAAAAAATAAGATATCTCCAAAAAACAATAAAGAATTTTATCCACAAAATCCTGAAAAGTTTCATAAGGATGGAAGACAGAAGGAGCATTAGTGAGCCCAAAGGGCTACAAGGTACTCAAAATGCCCCTCAGGGGTGTTAAATGCGTCTCCATTCTCCCGTTTAACGAATAAGGTTATATGCCCCCCTGAGGTCAAGCTTGGTAAAAAGAGCGTTTTTCACCTGGAAAACAGGTCAGAAATTAAGGGTAACGGGTTTGATATTTCACAGTAATATTGTTCAAAAGACGTAATCAATACACGGCTTAATGAACCACCTTTTTGGCCACAAAGAAAAAACCGGCACCTAAGGGTGAAGGGATGGTCTGATTGACCTTTCTCCAAAGACCCCCTTGATTAAACCGCTGCATCATGTTCAGGCGAAAGTTAAAAAAGGCGCCTTTAGGGGAATTTTTACTACCAGGCACTAATTCAATGCGCAGCCCTAGCCCTATGGGGAGGAAGGTGCAGTTTACTTTCGCTAAACCATAGAAAAAAAATCAATCAAAAAGTCAGGGAACATCCGAGCCTGGGGGGAGGCAGAAAAAAAGGAGTGTTGGTATTAAACACTTTGGGGAACCCCACGGTTACAGAACAGATTTCCAATCCAAAACAGGATTATGAACTGTAACCAAGGGAAACCCCAGATAATGTCAGCAGATTAACAAAAACCCCAAAAATTTTGCAGTCTTATGATCAGGTTCAACCCTCTTATCACCTGGTGAGAACTGAGGTTTTTTCTCGCCAAAGGGGTAGAATCGATCCCCAGTAGGGGAATAGATTCTGTTGGGGTATCAAGGGAAACCCACAAGTTTAGCGAAATAAAATCCTTCAGGTTATTTGCTGCTCCCGAATCAACGAAAGCCTAGCAAAAATGGGACAGGAGATATAGAGTAACAGTTAATAAAAAAATTAGTCGAACCTACCAAGACAACTGAGCGTGCAAAACGTCTTCCCCCGCTAGGGCAGGACTGAGATAGCATGAGAAGCATCACCCAGTAAAACAAACCCATTGCGCTTTCGAAACTCATGCGCGTGCCCCGAAACCAATCTATCACATGCATGGGTTCAGAAGAGGTTCACAAGGCAACACTATTCCACGCTACTTCTCCGCTCCGCAAACGTCTGTCAATTTGAATCGCTAATGACATGAATCATTGAGACCAGAGGGGCGGGAATCCCCCCATAAATCCTTTTACTTATCTGACGACCTTCCGAAAAAGGGCTCCAAAGCGTGTCATTCCATTGGGTCGGATGCCCACTACGGAATTCTCGACAGAATAACTCACTTTCAAGCCCCCGTTTAATGCCAACAAGGCTTTTTCAGCTTGTCAGTGACATTAGGGTCATCGACAATAACCCCAAGGCCTGAAAAAAGTTCAACATCACCAAAAAGGATCCCCAGGTGTCAGGGAAAAAGCCCAATCCTGGGATGCCGCGCAGGGGAGAGATGACAATTTGAACCTGCTGCACTCGTTTCCCTGAGGACTTAAATTTTAAGGCAAAAAACAATTTACAATTATTTTTGAAATTTCAGAAATTGGTCGATCCCCCAAAAACAAATCTGGCATGGAATCCTAGGTTCCAAACAGGGAACCAGCAAATATGCCGCAATACTCTAACCTCAGTGGCAAGCTGTCCCACGGGCCAGAAACTGTGCAACCCATTGGGGAAAAAAAAATCCCCCGCACCCGGATACAGAGGGAAAAAAAAAAAAATGAAAAACGAAAAATTCTTGACAACTTGGCAACCTTTTTTTTTTTTTTTAAAAAAATATTTTTCCCTTCGTGGTTTCCATTAAATTTCGTTTAGGCCGGTGTAGTTAGATTTGGTAGTGGGAGGCGGTAAAAAAGGCAATACCCAGAGCTTGGAATCTTTGAGTTGCGTACCTGAAACCACCACAAACTAGAGGCAGCCGTGGAGCGTTCCTACGTTGGTCCTAGCGCCTGTACAAAGCCTGAGAAACTAACTATACTAAAGATAGAAAGATAAAGCTACTGCCCCGGGCGATCCCCAAAGAACTAGAAAGCCCAAAATGTAAGGGGTTAGAAAGAAGAAACACTGACACAGACAGAAAAAGTATGAGAAACGTTGGGGCCCAAACTTCTAAATAGAAAGGATAGGAAGGGCACTTACTGCAATCCAAAAAAAACCCCGAAAAACCCAACTTTACTAATTCAAAAACACCCCGAGACACAGCCTCTACCCCCCAAATTAGTTCTCTGGTGAAAACCCAAAAACAAAAAAAGAGCCACTGAAAAAACGGAAAAGCAAAGAAAAAATCGTGGCTTGAACAAAAATGAGAGGGCAAAAGCCCCGAGGAACCTGAAAAGGGCCCCCCCAGAAGTGCGGACAAAATTGCAAAAATCAAGCACAAAAGCAAAAAGAAGAAAATTCTTATCTGTTAGCAGGAGATGCAGACACGACACAGCAGGGCACAAGGAAACGGAATCAAAGGATTGAGACCAGAACAATTGATCACCGGCACCCCGATGGGAAGGTGTCCCTTATAAGGACCGTCAGTAACACCTGGATCCCAATCCTCACAATCTTTATGGACAGTCCAACCGCTTGTAACCCCAGAGGGGGGCCTTGCCGGAACTCATCTCAAGTCCATTCACAACATTTGATCCCCTTTCATGTGATTCTACAATTTTCATAGTCAGAAAATCGAAAAATATTGAATGAGAAGGTGGTCCAAACTTTTGGTTGTACTTATAGCATAGCGCGCCCCTCTAGATATCGCACCCCCCTCAAGGATACTGCGCCCCTAAGGTATTGTCACGGTTCCACCACTCAGGGTGTCTGGGATGCAGGTACTGACAGTGGGCAGGCCAAACCGGCTACAGGGTCATGCTGAAGCTGTCAGTACTGTGATTGACGTGCTGAGCGGTCGGTTCATTTATTGACAGCTATCTAGCCAATCTGTGACTGCGGGGCGCGGCTGTCTCTTGTGTTTATTATTCCAATTAATGGCCATGCTTCTTACTGAGCTGAGTTTCCAGACCACTGCCAGACGTACATTCAGCCCTTGCTGGGTATCGCTGATTGTCTCTGAATGTCTGGACTTTTCTTTGATCGCAGGTTCTCCGGCGGCCACCACGCATCGTGCGTGTGACAGGCGGGGACCAGCGATCAGCGAGCTGAAGTGGTAACCAAGGTTGCGCCGCTATAAACCCAATGTTTACGTTAGATACCAGCGCGCTGGTGCAGGGAGCTGGTAAACCAAGGTACACATCGGGTTTAGAAACCTGTGACCTTGGTTACCAGTCCCTGCACCAGCGCGCTGGTTATGCCGGTAACTAAGCGGCGTGTGTCGCTTGTTACCGGCGTACTCGCTGTCCGGATTGCTGCTGAGATCTGCCTGTTTGGCACTCAGCAGCGATCATGTAGCGACTCAGCAGCGATCCTGACAAGTTCATATAGTTGTCGGGATCGCTGGTGAGTCGCTATGTGAGACGGGGCCCTAACTCCTAGATAGGCCGATGCTCCTTGTGTTGCACAGCTTCTGAATCCACCATTTGCAGTAGAAAACTTCACAGAGCTGGCTGCATGGGATAACAAGCTTTTACTTGTAACAACATGAGGTAAAGGAATATGCACAGTCATTTTAGCATTGCATCAGGAAAACCAGGGACAAAACAAAAGTGAAAAATACAAGTGAGACTATTTCTTTACAATACATTAAACAGAAGGAAACGTTACACAACATCGCCATCTATTGTCAGGTCAGCATAAAGTCCTCCTTTTACTTATAATAAGTCCTAATCTGTTGCATATGCCCAACACCCTTTCTCAACAATAAGGACTTATTCAATCAAACCAACTTTTTTATTAGTCCTCTGATGTTTTTCAGCATTCAACGCCTTCGCGAAAATGTCTGCTGTCATTTCTTCAGTAGGGGAATACTCCAACTTCAATACTCCTTGGTCCTGATGATCTCTCAAGAAATGATATTTCACAAACAATATGCTTGGTTCTTGGATTGATCTTTCCATCTGAGCAAGAACAAGACATCCCTTTATTGTCCTCTTTTATTTTTGTTGGTTCCAACTGTGGTTGTCCTAGGTCTGTTAACAATTGTCTTAACCACAGTAACTTCTTGACTCGCATGTGCTGCTGCAACATATTCTGTTCTGTTGAAGACAGTGTCAAATTGACTGTTTCTTACTTGTCCAACTTATTGGTCCACCTGAGAGAGAAAAAATATGTCCACTGGTAGATCTTCTGTCAGTTGGATCTCCAGCCCAATCTGCATCAACATATCCTGTTAAAATGCAATTATCACCTGTGGGTAATTTCAGCCTAACATTGCTAGTTCCTTTCAAATAACGTATTACTCTCTTCCGGCATTCCAATCAGCTTTATTTGGTTTTGATACCTTTCTACTCAGGATTCCTACTGCTGCTGCGATGTCTGGTCTTGTAACTGTCGCTAGATACAGTAGTTTTCCTATTGCTGTTCTGTATTCTTCATTGTTTGGTAGCATATTTTCTTCACTGTTCATCTCTTTGAGATAATTAGTTTCCAATGGAGACTTCACTGTTTTTGCATCCTTTAGTCCAAATTTTTCTGTTATGTCTTGAATCATGTGATTTTGATTCAGTAGGAAACTTCCGTCTTCTTCTCTTTTTTATCTGTATTCCTAGGTACTGTTTTACATTTCCCAAGTCTTTGATTTCAAAATTGTTGTTTCAGGATTTTTAGAATGTTTTCTTTATCCCTTTCTTGTTTAAAACAAATCAAAATGTCGTCTACATATATGAGTACATAAATCCATCTATTATTCAGCCTTTTTGTGTACAAGCATGGATCAGCTTTGCTTCTTTGAAATTTTTCATTTGTTAGTACTTCCGTGATTTGTCATTCCACACTTTAGCTGCTTGTTTTAAACCATATATGCTTTTCTGTAGTTTACAAACTTTGTTTGGATTTCTTTCATCTTTGAATCCTGGAGGTTGTTCCATGTAAATGTCTTCTGTTAAATCTCCATTCAAAAAAGCTGTCTTTACATCCAGATGTCTTAGTTCCATCTGTTCCACTGCTGCAACTGTAAGTAAAGTTCTTATTGTTAGTGTGTTTGACAACTGGAGCAAATGTTTCATCATAGTCTTCTCCATATTTTTGAGAATATCCTTTAGCTACGAGTCTTGCTCGATATCTTTCAGGTGTGCCATCTGTTTGGTATTTTACTTTAAAAATCCATTTACATCCTATGGCTTTTCTTCCTTCTGGCAAATCTGTTAGTGTCCATGTATTTGAATCATGCATGGATTTAATTTCTGTTTCTGTTGCTTCTAATCCATTTATTAGCTTTTTCTTCAGGAAGTTTTAGATTATGTCTTCCCAAGAGATAGATTCATACATTTTACTTGTACTTGCCTTGTATGAGAGGCGTTTTGGTGGTTTTCCTTTGTTCTCTCTTATTGAACGTTTTTGGTTTGTGTCTGTTTGTAGTTGTGATTCTTCACTTTCAGTATTTTGTTCTTCATTAATTTCTACTTCTTTCTCATCAGATATTTCTTCAGTTATGTCACTATTGTTTTTATCATTTTTTGTTTTCAACTGAAATCATAATGTCTTCATTTAAATCTTCAATGAATGTCACACTATTACTCACCGTAACTGTCTGTTTTGGGATCTAAGATTCTATATCCTTTGCAGTTTTCACTATATCCAACGAATATTCCTTCCATGGATCTGTTTTGAAGTTTGGAACGTTTTTCTGTTGGAATGAATATAAAAACTTTACATCCAAAAACTTTTAAATGATTGACACTTGGGTTCATACCTTGCCACAGTTCATATGGAGTTTTCTTCAGTTTTCTGGAAAAAAAAGTCGGTTCTGTAGATATGTAGCTGTCATTGCTGCCTCACCCCAATATTTCTCTGGTAGTTTAGAATCTGTCAGCATACATCTCATCATTTCTGTTAGAGTTCTGTTTTTCCTTTCTGCTACTCCATTTTGTTCAGGTGTGTATGGAACAGTTTTCTGATGTTCTATTCCATTTTGTCTTAAGTAGTCTTCTATTCTGTGACCTGTAAATTCACCTCCATTATCACTTCTGATGAGAATTGGCTTCCTTTGAAATTTGTTACTTGATCTTGTTACATAGTCTACAAGTTTATCAAAAACTTCACTTTTGTTCTTAATTAAGTATGTGACTGTGTATCTTGAGAAGTCGTCTATAAAAGTCAACATGTATCTATTGCCTCCTGATGTACAGTCATGGCCAAAAGTTTTGAGAATGACACAAATATTAATTTTTACAAAGTCTACTGCTTCACTTTTTCTAATGGCAATTTGCATATACTCCAGAATGTTATAAGGTGATCAGCTTAACAGCAATTACTTGCAAAGTCAATATTTGGCTGAAAATGAACTTTATCCCCAAAACACATTTCAACATCATTGCAGCCCTGCCTTAAAAGGACCAGCTAACCTCTTTTCAGTGATTGCTCCATTAACACAGGTGTGGGTGTTGATGAGGACATGGCTGGAGATCAATCTGTCATGATTAAGTAAGAATGACGCCACTGGACACTTTAAAAGGAGGCTGGTGCTTGGCATCATTGTTTCTCTTCTGTTAACCATGGTTATCTCTAAAGAAACACGTGCAGTCATCATTGCAATGCACAAAAATGGCCTAACAGGGAAGAGTATCGCAGCTAGAAAGATTGCACCTCAGTCAACAATCTATCGCATCATCAAGAACTTCAAGGAGAGAGGTTCCATTGTTGCCAAAAAGGCTCCAGGGCGCCCAAGAAAGACCAGCAAGCGCCAGGACCATCTCTTAAAAGTGTTTCAGCTGCGGGATCGGGCTACCAGCAGTGCAGAGCTTGCTCAGGAATGGCAGCAGGCAGGTGTGAGTGCATCTGCACGCACTGTGAGGCGGAGACTCTTGGAGCAAGGCCTGGTCTCAAGGAGGGCAGAAAAGAAGCCACTTCTCTCCAGAAAAAACATCATGGACGACTGATATTCTGCAAAAAGTACAGGCGGTGGACTGCTGAGGACTGAGGTAAAGTTATTTTCTCTGATGAATCCCCTTTTCGATTGTTTGGGACATCAGGAAAACGCCTCATTCGGAGAAGACAAGGTGAGCGCTACCACCAGTCTTGTCTCATGCCAACTGTTGGGCATCCTGAAACCATTCATGTGTGGGTTGCTTCTCAGCCAAGGGAATCGGCTCTTCACAGTCTTGCCTAAAAACACAGCCATGAATAAAGAATGGTACCAGAATGTCTCCAAGAGCAACTTCTCCCAACCCTCCAAGAGCAGTTTGGCGATCAACAATGCCTTTTCCAGCATGATGGAGCACCTTGCCATAAAGCAAAGGTGATAGCTAAATGGCTCAGTGAACAAAACATAGAGATTTTGGGTCCATGGCCTGGAAAACTCCCCAGATCTTAATCCCATTGAGAACTTGTGGTCAATCATCAAGAGACGGGTGGACAAACAAAAACCTAAAAATTCTGACAAAATGAAAGCATTGATTGTGCAAGAATGGACTGCTATCAGTCAGGATTTGGTCCAGAAGTTGATTGAGAGCATGCCAGGGAGAATTGCAGAGGTCCTGAGAAGAAGGGTCAACACTGCAAATATTGACTTGCTGCATTAACTCATTCTAACTGTCAATATAAGCTTTTGTTACTCATATGTTTACAATTATTATATTTCTGTCTGTGATAAAAACATCTGTCAAACACACATAAAAACCAGAGGGCAGCAGATCATGTGAAAATATAATATTTGTGTCATTCTCAAAACTTTTGGCCATGACTGTAGTCACTTTCATGGGTCCACATACGTCAGTATGCACCAAATCAAGTGTTCTTTCTCTTTTCATCTCACTTTCTTTTGGAATAGATATCCTTGTGGCTTTGGATTTGATAGAACATTCACATCTTATGGTAATTGAGCAATCTGATATCTTTAAATCTTTTGTCAATTATTTTCTCTGTGTTCCCTTATACTGTCCGGGTGTCTATGTCCTAGACGTCTATGCACATGTGAATCAGTTTTTGTGATCATGTGTACATACCTTCATCTGTTCCTTTGGTTTGTCAAAATTATATAATTGTTCATCTGCCTTGATTTTGGTTATCCTCTTGTTTCCTGCAATAATTGCACACTCATTGTCTTTGAATTTTACTGTAAGTCCTTTTGCTGTTAGACGTTTCACAGATAATAATCCGCCTTCCAAATTTGGAACATACAACACATCCTGTACAAGTATCTTTGAATCTTGTCCGAACTTGTTTGAACAATTTAGCATACCTTGTCCGATACCTTCTGCGGTTATTTTGCTTCCATCTGCAAGATAAATGGCTTCTTTCTTATCTAAATCAAGATCAGTAAAGAAATTCTTGTCACTTGTCATATGACTCGTTGCTCCTGAATCAATAAACCAACCAAGTGATGATTTCTTGTCTGTTATTTGATTGTGCCATTCCAATTATTCTCACACAAATCGGAAATTGTGTTTTTTTCTTTCAGTGTATGCCTTTTATGTTGTAATTTTTGTTGTTCTGCTTTCCATATGGTACAGTCTTTCTTTAAATGACCTTTTTTTCTTACATCTGAAGCATTCTCTTGTCCCGTTATTATAGGATTTTTTAAATTCTGTAGCTTTAAGAGCGTTTTCACTGTCCTTATCAGTAGAAGAATCATTGCTTTGTTCTTTTCTTCTCTGATATTCATCTATTAGTCTTGTTTTCACAAATTCTAATGTAATGTCAGTTTCTGGTCTCGTCTCTAGAGCATTTATTAAAGCTGTATACGAATCTGGTAAACTGCACAATAAAATTGCTGCTATATGGCTTTCTTTAATATCTTCACCAATAGATCTTAGCTGTGATATCACTTCCATCATTGAGAATATAAGCTTCTGCATGTCACTGTCTGCATTTAGTCTCATATTGTAAAGCTTTCTTAGTAGAAATAACTTGTGATTTAAGCTGGGTCTCTCATAGAGCTTTCTTAATGCTTCCCACATTCCTTTCGCTGTTTCTTCTTTTCTTATATGTATTAATTGAGCATCATCCACTAATAAGCTAATGGTGGCTCTCGCTTGTCTATTTTTCTTATCCCATGTCTGATTATCTTCATCAGGTCTATCTGTAGTGATTACTTCCCATAAATCATCTTTAGACAATAACATCTCTACTTTGAACTTCCATAGCTGATAGTTCTCATCATTCAGTTTAGCTACTGCGAGTTTTGGCTTTGTGCTACTTGTCATTTTTAACTTATCTTACTTGTTTGGAGAGACTTGCACTGAAGAATTCTTCTGCATTCACCAGGGTCTTGCTGAGAGTTCCAGTGTCCTGGGTACACTGTATCTGGGTGTCTGGGTCTGGAGTGTCTGGTGTGTCCTGGGCCCATAACCTGTTGCACAACTTCTGAATCCACACCTTTGCAGTAGAAAACTTCACAGAGCAGGCTGCATGGGATAACAAGCGTTTACTTGTAACAACATGAGGTAAAGGAATAATGCACAGTCATTTTAGCATTGCATCAGGAAAACCAGGAACAAAACAAAAGTGAAACTACAAGTGAGACTATTTCTTATACAATACATTAAACAGAAGGAAATGTTACACAACATCGCCATCTATTGTCAGGTCAGCATAAAGTCCTCCTTTTACTTATAATAAGTCCTAATCTGTTGCATATGCCAACACCTTGTTCTTCTCTCGATTTAATTTTTCTATTACATTCAGGCCTGGCTTTAAGAATGTGAAAGCTGTTGCTTTATCTCGTAGTCTAGATTCCATTTCTCCTCCAGAACCTCCATCATCCATTATTCCTCAGGGTATTGTGGTGTCTGTGGTAACCTCGGAGCTGGAAGAGGAGATTCGTAAAGCCAAGTCGTTGGCTCCTTCTACTTCCCCAGGGTCCAAATTATTTGTGCCTGTGTACCTAAGATTGCGGATGTTACAGGAATTTTGTGATTCAGTTTTAAGGGGTCATCCTGGGCTTACTGCCACAAGGAAAGCCATCTCTAGACTTTTTTGGTGTTCATCCATGCATAAAGATATTGAGGATTTTGTTTCTGCTTGTGAAGTCTGCACACGCGCCAAAGTCAGTCATAGCCGGCTGGCTGGGGAATTGGCTCCATTGTCTATTCCAGAAAGACCATGGGCTCATTTGTCCATGGATTTCATTACTGATTTGCCTCTGTCTGATGGGAAGACTGCTATCTGGGTGGTAGTTGATTGATTCAGCAAACAAGCTCATTTTGTTCCTTTGTCAGGATTACCTAATGCAGAGACGCTCTCCAGGTTGTTCATCTCTCATATTGTAAGATTACATAGGATCCCTCTGAACATTGTGTCTGATAGGGGAGTACAATTTGTCTAAATTTTGGAGAGCTTTTTGCCATAAACTAGGGATTGACTTGTCATTTTCATGTGTTTATCACCCTGAAACCAATGGTCAGACTGAGAGGACAAATCAATCTTTGGAACAGATTTTAAGGTGCTTTGTGGCAGCGCGACAGGAGGACTGGTCTTTGTTTTTACCTCTCGCTGAGTTTGTTTTCAACAGTCGAGTAAATCTATCTACCGGAACCTCACCATTCTTCTGTAATTATGGTTTTTGTCCCCATTTTGGTGAATTTTCCAGGATTAGTTCTGAATGCCCTGGGGTGGAGGTCAACGTGCAGAGACTTGGCGATGTTTGGAGTGAGGATGCAAGACGGTCAGTGGGTCTTGCGTTTAAGATTGGGGATAAGGTTTGGTTTTTGTCTAGGAACATTAAACTTAAAGTGCCGTCGGCGAAGTTGTGCCAAAAGTTTATAATATACAAATATATAATTCAGCCCCCCCACAAACACACAGTATAATGCAGCCCCCACACACACACAGTATAATGCAGCCCCCACACACACACAGTATAATGCAGTCCCCCACACACAGTATAGTAAAGCAGCCACACACACACACACACACTATAATGCATATACACACACACAATACTTACAGTTAGGTCCATAAATATTTGGACAGAGACAAGATTTATCTAATTTTGTTTCTAGACATTACCACAATGAATTTGAAACAAAACAAATCAGATGCAGTTGAAGTTCAGACTTTCAGGTTTCATTTGAGGGTCTCCACATTAACATTGGATGAAGGGTTTAGGAGTTTCAGCTCCTTAACATGTGCCACCCTGTTTTTAAAGGGACCAAAAGTAATTGGACAGATTAAATAATTGTAAATAAAATGCTCATTTCTAGTACTTGGTTGAAAACCCTTTGTTGGCAATGACTGCCTGAAGTCTTGAACTCATGGACATCACCAGACGCTGTGTTTCCTCCTGTTTGATGCTCTCCAGGCCTTCACTGCGGTGGTTTTCAGTTGCTGGTTGTTTGTGGCCTTTCTGTCTGAGGTTTAGTCTTTAACAAGTGAAATGCATGCTCGATTGGTTGAGATCAGGTGACTGACTTGGCCATTCAAGAATATTCCACTTCTTTGCTTTAATAAACTCCTGGGTTGCTTTGGCTTTATGTTTTGGGTCATTGTCCATCTGTAGTATGAAACGACGACCAATCAGTTTGGCTGCATTTAGCTGGATCTGAGCACACAGTATGGCTCTGAAGACCTCAGAATTCATTCTGCTGCTTCTGTCCTGTGTCACATCATCAATAAACACTAGTAACCCAGTGCCACTGGCAGCCATGCATGCCCAAGCCATCACACTGCTTCCGCCATGTTTTACAGATGATGTGGTATGCTTTGGATCATGAGCTGTACCACGCCTTCGCCATACTTTTCTCTTTCCATCATTCTAGTAGAGGTTGATCTTGGTTTCATCTGTCCAAAGAATGTTCTTCCAGAACTGTGCTGGCTTTTTTAGATGTTTTTTAGCAAAGTCCAGCCTAGCCTTTTTATTCTTGATGCTTATGAGTGGCTTGCACCGTGCAGTGAACCCTCTGTATTTAATTTCATGCAGTCTTCTCTTTATGGTAGATTTGGATATTGGTACGCCTACCTCCTGGAGAGTGTTGTTCACTTGGTTGGCTGTTGTGAAGGGGTTTCTCTTCACCTTGGAGAGTATTCTGCGATCATCCACCACTGTTGTCTTCCGTGGGCGCCCAGGTCTTTTTGCATTGATGAGTTCACCAGTGCTTTCTTTCTTTCTCAGGATGTACCAAACTGTAGATTTTGCAACTCCTAATGTTGTAGCAATTTTCTCGGATGGGTTTTTTCTGTTCTTGCAGCTTAAGGATAGCTTGTTTCACCTGCATGGAGAGCTCTTTTGACCGCATGTTTGCTTCACAGCTAAACCTTCCAAATGCAAACACCACACTTCAAATCAACTCCAGCCCTTTCATCTGCTTAATTGAGAATGATATAATGAAGGGATTGCCCACACCTGTCCATGAAATAGCCTTGGAGTCAATTGTCCAATTACTTTTGGTCCCTTTAAAAACAGGGTGGCACATGTTAAGGAGCTGAAACTCCTAAACCCTTCATCCAATTTTAATGTGGAGACCCTCAAATGAAAGCTGAAAGTCTGAACTTCAACTGCATCTGATTTGTTTTGTTTCAAATTCATTGTGGTAATGTCTAGAACCAAAATTAGATAAATGTTGTCTCTGTCCAAATATTTATGGACCTAACTGTACCTTTCCTCCTTGTTCCCCTGCTGCTTTGGCTTCTGCAGAGCGTCTCAGCGTCTCATCAGCTCCACTGCTGGCACACACTGAGTCAGAGAGGGAGTGATGGGAGGCGGAGTCTCATGTGATGCTCTTTCCTCCATCACTACTTTCATCTATATTGGCATCTATGATGCCAATAAGTTGAATGCACAATGCAGGGAGAGGGCGGCACTGGGCCCCTCTTACTCACGGGCCCCATAGCGGCAACGTGGTGTGTCGCTATTAGTGGCAGGCCACTGTCTGGGGCCCCTGGAGGAGCGGGGGCCCTAGGCAGCTGCCTGGTCTGCCTGCCCCTAACGCCGGCCCGGCTAGGGGCTGTTTTCCTTATCCCTAAAGCTAGGGGCGCATAGCTATCCCTGCTTCCTGAATTACTTCTGATGGTGAAGACACTGAGGCCACATGTCTTGCTGAGCTCCTGAATCAACAGTTATCTGTCCCCTTTCCCACCCAGGGAAGTGGGGAGTTGTATTGCATAAGAATACACAAAACAGAACTAACAAGGGAAGACTAAAAGGGATAAATACAAATACTAAATATACACTCACAGACATCAGAGTGGAACACTGTGGAGAAAAGGAAGGAACAACCAAATAGGAGAGGATTAGGATATGCACATAGATATCACCAAGCAACACCAGACGCCTCCTCAATCAGCCAACAACCCCAACTCCAGATCCAGGCAGTATGAAACTATCACTTGCTAGAGGTGAGAATAAATAGCAGAGGGGAGTTGACAACACTGAACAACTGAGACCATGAAAACAGGAAAGCCCCAGGAGCTCTCAACCGAACAGATTAACCTCCTGTCCTGCTAGCAGAAACCTGCACTGATGGTGAAGTGCTTCTAATCAGTGCCGGAGTATGTGACCTCAGACAGTGCAGTCTTCCGGCCCCTCTCTCTCGCAGTAAACCCGTGACAGGCGCCATGTGTGGGTCCATGTAGTGGTTCTGCATCTGATTGCTGCCTTGTGCGGGTCCATATAGTGGATCTGTCATCATGATCCTGCTATGTGGTTCTTCTGTGATATGACCGTTCTGTGAACTCATTCTACGTCACTTTGCAACGTTTACAGCCGAGTCTTGATATTACATCAGGTTGTTACAAATTTGTCTTATTTCTGCCTCTGTTTGGGAGTGCAGCCACGTCTTCTCTTTTTCCTAGCCTTGAATCTGACTGTTCGGGACTTTTACTGCCAACCTTCAATCTGTGACAGCAATTTTTGTACAGAAATATTACCTAAGTGTCATTGCACAAGTTGGAAGCTGTAGAGGTGGCCATATCAGTTCTTCAAAATACTAAACCCTCTTGTTAGAAATGTGGTTGTGCCCTTCGCCCAGTGTCCAGTCTTGGTTATGTGTCATGCATGGCGGATGCTGTTTTCCATGGGCGGTTGCGGCATTCGGAGCTCAGCGGTTTCGCCCTCTCACTGTGCAGGACGTGACACAAGGTTTCAGCTTCATCTCTGACATTTTGTAACAACTCTTAGTTTTGAGTTTGGTTCTTCCGCATCCCGTTGTCTTTGTCTGCGCCATACGGTATCTACATGTCAGATGGATGGAGAACATTTCGGGCTTCTTTTCCCATCCGGGAATCCAAGAGAAGCCAGAAATGGAAATGATGCTGGTCATGATGAAGTCGCCTGTGGATCTGAGCAAATTGAAGCAAACGCAGGTGTTTAGCTGTAGAATCAGCATAAAAAAGACAATCTCCGCTCATCTTAAATTCCCTTTATGACAGGGAGATGCCAAAGCTTCTAATCCTCCAGCGCTCGTCATTCAGGAGGGATATTTACATGGGCAGCCGGTGCCAGGCACAGTGTGGCAGGCAATAGATGCCAGTCACGCACAGGTTTTTGCCTTTTCCCAAAAGTTTTACACACAGTGAGCCATAGAAAGTTTTCTGTAGCTGCAGTTAGAATGAGATATCTTTATTTCTTAAAGGGGTTTCTGGGCCATAAAGTTCATTTTCCAGCATCCTCTTCAGTACATACTTAAGGCCCCTCAACACCACAGCAAATTTTGGACCAGTTCTCAAAAAGCGCCACTTGTCATTCTCTACTCAGTGCATCATCCACCAGCGCCGGCGCATGCTGTAGATATGAGCTGGCTCAGGAAGCCGACATGCTTCAAAGGGAATCTGTCAGCAAACTATTTTTAAAGGCAAAAAGTCAAAAAAGTATCTCATAAAAATAGTTTTATTAATATCATATGCTAAAAAAGTTTTTTTGACCAAAAATACATATTCATACATAATATATATAGATTTGGATGATATGATCCACCAAACAAAGTAACATCCAAGGATACCAGGGGTTCCTGCTTAAAACCGCCACATAATGTGAATGAAATGCAAGCTAATAATAGTAATCAATCTGAGGGCTCCAAAAAGGTGCTGCATCATGTGTATGGAGCGCAAGTCAATCACAGCTAAGGTCCAGAGACATTTAGAGAACGACAGATGTCTCCCAGTACAACAAGAAAAAGGCGAACAACCAGCAGAACGGATGTATGGTTGTTAAGACCAAACTCAGCAAGTGGCAGAAACTTAGACCACCCCTCTTGATTATCAGTCACAAAACAACGCAAGAACTGCTCAACATCCTGGTTTTTCCTTTCTGTCTGGCCATTAGACTCAGGATGATATCCGGATGAAAACGACAAATGAACTCCTAATCTGTCACAAAAGGCGCCCAAAAACGAGCCACGAACTGAGGTCCCCTATCCGAAACAATGTCAGTAGGAACACCATGTAGTCTGACTATTTCCTTGACAAAGGCCTTAGCGAGAGTCTTAGCGCAAGGCAGTTTGATGAAAGGAACCAAGTGACACATCTTGCTAAAACGGTCCACGACCACCCAGATGACAGTGAAACCCTCAGAGGGAGGAAGATCAGTAATATAGTCCATAGCCAAATGTGTCCAAGGTGCACTAGGGACCTCCAGAGGGCAAAGCAACCCCGCAGCAGGAGAATGAGAAGACTTAGATCTAGCACACACAGTGCATTGACGCACCCACTTAATGACTTCCTTCTGCCATCCAGGCCACCAAAAACTGCGACCCACAAGTCTCTTGGTCTCAGAGATTCCAGGATGACCTGCCAACCGAGACTCATGACACTCAACAAACAAATCTCTCCTCAGGGTACCAGGCACAAACAACCTCCCATGAGGCGTGTTAGATGGGGCATTCTCCTGTGCTTTAAGAATCTCATCTTCCAACACGGAGTCCAAAACAGCAATAACAACCCCCTCTTGCAAGATGTTTTCCTCCTCCTCCTCCTCAGTACCCACCATAGGAGAAAAGCTGCGAGACAAAGCATCAGCTTTAACATTTTTAGTACCTGGGATGTAAGTAACAGAAAAATTAAACCGCGAGAAAAACAGTGCCCACCTAGCCTGACGGGCATTCAAGCGTTTGGCAGCATCAAGGTAGATCAGATTTTTATGATCGGTGAAGACTTGAATGGGAAATTCCGCTCCCTCCAAAAAATGACGCCAGTGTTCAAATGCGAGTTTAATTGCCAACAATTCCCGATTACCGATATCATAATTTAGTTCAGACTCAGAAAATTTCTTTGAAAAAAAAGCACAGGGATGTATTCCATCCGTGTCTTCCTGAGACAACACCGCGCCGACCCCCACAGAAGAAGCATCAACCTCAACCAAAAACGGTTTAGTCACATCAGGCTGCATAAGGATGGGAGCAGAGCTGAACCTCTCCTTTAGCAACACAAAAGCTTCAATGGCCTCAGTAGTCCACTGAACCGCATCAGCACCTTTCCTGGTGAGATCGGTCAGTGGTTTGACAATAATAGAAAATTTTTTAATGAATTTTTTATAATAATTGGCGAAACCCAAAAACCTCTGTATTGATTTCACACCAATAGGTCTAGGCCAATCCTGCACAGCTTGCACTTTCACCGGGTCCATCTCAAAACCTTCGCTGGAGACAATGTAGCCCAAAAAACTAATTCTCTGTACTCTGTAGCAAAAAGTGAATTGTCAGTCAATAACTGTAATACCTCACGAACGCTCCGCCAATGAGACTCCAGATCCGGCGAATAAATCAAAATGTCATCCAAATACACAACCACACTTTTGCCGATCAAAGGTCTAAGGATGTCATTAATAAGATTCTGAAAAAATGCAGGAGCATTGGTAAGACCAAAAGGCATGACCAGATTCTCAAAATGCCCCACAGGAGTGTTAAACGCAGTCTTCCATTCATCCCCCTCCTTCATGCGCAACAAATTGTATGCCCCTCGAAGATCAATTTTAGAGAACCACTTGGCCTCCACTAACTGATTAAACAAATCAGGAATCAATGGCAGTGGGTAAGGATTGCGTACAGTAATCTTATTAATCTCACGAAAGTCTAGACAAGGCCGTAAACCGCCGTCCTTTTTTTTAACAAAAAAAAATCCAACAGCCACAGGAGACTTGGAAGGCCTAATGTGACCGGCGGCCAAGCTTGTCTGTATGTATTCCTCCAAAGCCTTTCTCTCAGGAATGGTAAGATTAAATAAACGACTTTTAGGAAGAGTCGCTCCAGGGACAAATTCAATAGTACAATCATAGTCTCTATGGGGAGGTAACATCTGCGATTCCTTCTCAGAAAAAACTTTCCAAAAATCCTGAATAGGTACAGGTAACTCCCCCTTAACTACAGCAGCAATACGCCCGTTACAACACTTGTCATAACACTTCGAACTCCAGGACTTAATTTCATTGGTAGACCAATCCAGAACAGGATTGTGCAATTTTAACCAGGGTAACCCCAAAATCACCGGAGAAGGCAAATTATTCATTACTACCAAATCCAAATTCTCTTGGTGAACACCATTAATAGTGAGAGGAAATTCACAGACCTTGTGAGTAACATTCTTCAAGGGAGAGCCATCAACAGAAACCACGGCAATAGGGGATGACAAAGGTTTGGGTTTTAATTTAAGTTTTTCCAAGAATCCCCCATCAATCACATTCAGCGTAGAACCACAATCGACAAATACCCGAAAATCCATTAATTCTTCCTGAGCAGCAGTAGTAGTGGCAGAAAGAAAGACACCCTTAGTGTTTAAACAGGCTATACGGGCGGAACTGACCTTTTTTTTTCTTTGTTCATACGAAGCACACAATTCTTAATGAAATGGTCAGATTTGCCGCAATAAAAGAACAAACCTTCAGAAAACCTGCGGTCTTTTTCCTGAGAGCGAAGTGTCATCGCTCCAATCTCCATCGGCTCTCCAATGTCAGTACAGTCCCTCTCAAGACTTGGAGCTGACAAGGCAGAGGATTTACTCTCATTAACCCTTGCACGCAGTCTCCTATCCACCCGTATGGCTAATTGCATAGCCTCTTGCAAGTTACCAGGTAAAGGATAGGCAATCAGCAAATCTTTAACACTTTCACTTATCCCTGCAAGAAATAAACTTTTCAAAGCTGAATCGTTCCACCCCACCTGAGTAGACCACCGACGGAAGTGAGTACAATATTTTTCCACATTACCTGATCCCTGTCTCAAACGTCTCAATTCTGTCTCAGCTGATGAAACACGATCAGGATCGTCATACAATAACCCCAAAGCAGAAAAAAAACTATCCACTGATCTAAAGCATGGATCACTAGGTTGCAGAGAAAAGGCCCACTCCTGAGGTTCTTTGCGCAAAAGTGACATTATGAACCCTATGCGCTGTGATTCATCACCAGAGGATCTGGGTCTCAAACGGAAATGCAACAAGCAAGCATTTTTAAAAGAAAAAAAATCTTGTTGTTCACCAAAAAATAAATCAGGCAAACGTACCTTTGGCTCCACGAAATGTGCTCCAGAACAACTACTCACGTGTTGCTGGATCTCAGCCACCTCCAGAGAGAGTCCCTGCAGGCGTTGAGCCAAATCCTGAACCGACACCATGATGGAAACAGAAAATCTTTCCTTAGAGATATTTTTGGGCTGGACTTACTGTTATGTTCTGCTACAAGCACTAAGGAAAGATGGGAGATCTGTCCCTACGATAGAACTAAGCTGGATCCCTACGATGTAACGGGAACCTGATCCTGCGATCAGACCCGCTAAAGTCCTCAGCTAGTCTGAACGAAGACCTATAGATGTGAGGGAGGGATCCCTACAAGCACTAAGGACTGGGAGAAAGATGGATACCTCCTAACAGAAGATGTAGTAGTAAAAGAAAAACAAACAAAATAGAACACAGAGGTCCGAAGACCAAGCACAACTGACTAAGGTAACAAAGCACCCGGCTAGCTTAAGAGTAGAAATTACAATGAAGTCCAGCAAAGCCAGAAGGGCGGAGCAGGATTAAATAGGCCACAAAGGTCATGTGACCAGCAAGATATAAAAAACCTAACAGGAGAGTTCTAACATAAAGAGCTATGGTATATCTGAATCCTCTGTCATTCCAGCTCTATTCCTCACCCACTGCCGTTCTCCTGCTTGACTGATAGCTCCTTTGCCTGAAGGGACACTTCAAGGAAGCTGTCAGGCAAGCTAGATGTTCCGAGTGGGAAATAGAGCTGGTGTGATGAAGGCTTCAGATCTACAAATGGCTCATTAGCCCCATTTGCATATCAATTCAATTGATGACTTCTCAGTAATGGATGAATGAACCGGCCATGTACAGGGATTGCTAGACTTGTGTTTGAAAGCGTTACATGTGCATATAAATAGTAAAATTCTGCTGACAGATTCTCAAGTATCACTGCCGCAAATGGTGCTCGGTTCTGCTACATGCAGCTTTGTGCTGTTCCATTCTGTTTACTGCTGCTCCGTGTTGCCTTTTACTGTTCAGTGCTGCTACCTGCTTCTCTGTGTTGCTACATGCTACTTTGTGTTGCTCCGTGCTGCTCCACTGCTCCATGCTGCTATGTACTGTTCTGTGCTGCTGCATACTGCTGTGCTGTCAGTGCTGCTCACTGCTGCTCAGTACTCCTTTTTGCTGCACCATGCTGCTCAGTGCTGCTCCATGCTTCTCCGTGCTACTACATGCTACCTTGTGTTGCTCCATGCTGCTCTGTGCTGCTACGTACTGCTCCGTGCCACTTTGTATTGTCAGTGCTGCTCTGTGCTGATTTTTGCTGCTCAGAGCTGCTGCGTGCTTCTCCATGCTGCTAGGTCCTTCTCCGTGCTGCTATGTGCTTCTCCGTGCTGCTACTTGCTTCTCCGTGCTGCTCCATGCTTCTTTGTGCTGCTAAGTGCTACTTTGTGTTGCTCAGTGCTGCTCCATGCTGCTTTTTGCTACTCAGTCCTGCTACGTGCTTCTCCGTGCTGCTACGTGCTTCTCCGTGCTGCTGCGTGCTGCTACGTGCTTCTCTGTGCTCCTACGTGCTTCTCCGTGCTGCTCAGCTCCCATGCACACACAGCAACACCTGAATGCAAACACCCTACTCTACGTTTAATTCAGAAGCCACGTCTTCTCTGGCCCCCAGCACTGTGCAGAAAACACTGAGGCCAGTGCCGCTGCTTTTCTGTAACCTGGCTGTACGCCTCGCCTCCTGCTCGGACCTGGTCACGGTTGCGGCATCTGCGATTGTTTGCGCCTCACTTCTCTTTAGCCTCTGCAATCAGCGTTCAGATCCAAGAATCTCTCATATTTCTAATTTACGGTGATTTTCTGGAGTCCTTTAAGTAATTAGCATCGTCTACAATGTGACCTCCTGGTCCAGAGCACAGCGGAGCCCTGCAGTTGGTATTAATATGTTCATTAATTTGCACGTTATTTCCTGTGCTGCTGTCAGAATCACGTCTCCCACTTGTGTTCTGGATTACTTGCCGCTAATTACAGGCTCCCAGTGAAGTGGCGCTAAGTGATGGGGTGCAGCGTCGGCAAAATGCCATGACAACATTTGGAGGATGCTGGTGGCGCAGGCGGTGGCGCTTTCCCTGTCTGATGCGCCAGTGTTATCCACAGATGGAACTATTCAATTACGGATTTGTTACATTTTTGTGCCACAAACTGAGACTTGTGGCCCCGGTGTTTGCTCTGCAACAGGCAGCAAGCAGGCAGGCAGCAGGCAGGCAAGCAGCAGGCAGGCAGGCAAGCAGCAGGCAGGCAGCAGGTAGGCAAGTAGGCAGGCAAGCAGCAGGCAGGCGAGCAGGCAGCAGGCAGGCAACAAGCAGGCAGGCAGCAGGTAGGCAGGCAACAGGCAGGCAGCAGGCAGGCAAGCAGGCAGGCAAGTAGGCAGGCAGAAGGCTGGCAAGCAGGCAGGCCAGAACTACCGCACCGAGCAGCAATGACTGCAGTATCCTAGAAGACAGCAAAAAATGCCCCAGAGTCTCAGCAATCGTAGTAACAGAACGATATGTGAGGTACTGTGCTCTCCTGTAACATTTTACCATTTGGTCACATACAAACAGGCAGCAGGAATCAGATACTGGCTGGATGACTGCAGGTTTATTCTCATACGCTCCGTTTCAAAGAAAGTGTATATCCAACGGCCACAGGCAGAAGCAAGACCAGTCCGGTGCCATCCCCATCCAGCTTTTCACAGTGTTGCTCCAAGTGACTGAAGCGTCACTAAGTGCTCGAAGAGATCTGTCCGTCACCTGGAGCGGCGCCGGGAAGAGCCGGACAAGTCTTCAAACTGCTCCTTCCCTGAAATGCTGAAGCCTTTTAGAAAAAAATGGATGTGGATGGGGGGGTGAGCCGCCCTCCCAGGGCAGTGGGGTACTCGGATCCGAGCCTATTAACTCCTGTGGGGGATGTCACGGCAACACAGCTCGGTCCGTGGCCCTGGGCGCTCACCATAAATGGGGGATTGTCAGGAGTCGAACCCAGTACCTCTTGTCCACTGGCCAGCAGCTCTACCATCTGAGCTATTCTGCTGGCTGCAAAGTTCCTTGCTGAACCCAGATACCATTGACTGTTCTTCCTGATTGGCTACACCTAGTGCTCTTTTGATTGGGCCTCTGATTGCCAATTACACACCCTATATAAACCTGGCCCTGTGGGTGTGTCATTGCGAGATTATTGAGCTCCAAGCCTTTAGTCAAGCGTTTCCTGCTGATCCATTGCTACAAACACTGCTCTCCTGTGAACCGACCTCGGCCTGCCTTCTGACTACGCTCTCCGCCTGATCCATTGCTACAAACACTGCTCTCCTGTGAACCGACCTCGGCCTGCCTTCTGACTACGCTCTCCGCCTGATCCATTGCTACAAACACTGCTCTCCTGTGTACCGACCTCGGCCTGCCTTCTGACTACGTTATCCGCCTGATCCATTGCTACAAACACTGCTCTCCTGTGAACCGACCTCGGCCTGCCTTCTGACTACGTTATCCGCCTGATCCATTGCTACAAACACTGCTCTCCTGTGTACCGACCTCCGGCTGCCACCTGACTACGTTATCCGCCTGATCCATTGCTACAAACACTGCTCTCCTGTGTACCGACCTCCGGCTGCCATCTGACTACACTACCTGCCTCTGCTTCCCCTAGTGTTTGCAGTAACATCGGCTCCAACCCAGACGGGATCTTGACAGAATAATCTCGCGCCAAAATGGAGTCCGCTGTGAACACCCTGAGACGGCAAGTTACGGAGCTTCAAAGTTTTTGTACTGACTCTCAAGGAAAATATGCCAAGTTACAAACTGATTTCACGGCGATACAACAGGAAGTAATTGAGCTACAAAAACAACTTCTGGACGTGCGCAATTCAGGGTTCGAATCAAATGCGCGGCTGCCGCTGCCTGCAAAGTTCAGTGGGGATCGCAAGCAGTACCGAGGATTCCTCAATCAATGCCGCATATACTTCCAGATGCAACCTGCTCCCTTTACCAGTGAGAGGAAGAAAGTTTTTTTCATGATAAATCTCCTGACGGATGAAGCTCTTGCTTGGGCTTCACCTTATGTAGAAAAGGACTATGCCCTCCTTAATGACCTGGAAGCTTTCATCGCAGCTATGAATCAAGTTTTTGATGACCCAAACCGCTGTGCCACAGCAGAAACCAAATTACATAATTTGCGCCAAGGACGTCGCTCTGTTGCGGAATATACATCGGAGTTCCGTCGCTGGGTGGCCGACACCACCTGGAATCCAGCGGCCCAGAGAAGTCAATTTCGACGAGGGTTATCAGAACCAGTGAAAGACGAGCTTGCCAGGGTTGAGATCCCTGACCAGTTGGAGGACTTTATTCAACTATGTATCCGGATTGACCAGAGACTTACTGAAAGGAGAAAGGAGAGACTGCGAGCACTTGGGAATAGCCCTGGCTTCTCATTTTCAGCATCAGACCACCAAGAAAAGACGCAAGTTGTGTCTGAACCGATGCAGATCGACGTCATCCGAAGACCACTCTCTGCACAGGAGAAGGAGAGGCGACGTGCAGAACATCTCTGCCTCTATTGTGGGGACCCTGGACACTATGCCATCAACTGTCCTAACAAAAGAACTATAGCCTTTACCAACAACAGGTCTGCCAGCAATACGGACCTTTCTCAGCAGTCGGATTCCATCTTGCAGACTATCTCATCAGTAACGCCAGAAATAGACAAAATACATACCACATCATCTCATTTTGTAATCCCCATTCAGGTTGTAATGGGCACCCAAAAAATACAATGCTCTGCCCTGTTGGATTCGGGAGCAGGAGGAAATTTTATGGACTTAAAATTTACACGTGATAATGATATTTCCAGTAGGACCAAATCCACACCAATTGAAATGGAAACTGTGGATGGATCACCTTTGTCTTCTGGACCTGTCACGCATGAGACAATCGAACTGGAGATTTGTATCGACCCGGATCATCATGAAGCTGTCAGTTTCCATCTTATTTCATCTCCGAAATTTCCGGTTATTCTAGGGATCCCCTGGTTTTCAGTCCATAACCCTTCTATCAACTGGGCATCAAGGACCATCACCTTTCCATCTGACTACTGTAAGAATAATTGTCATAAGGAACCCCCTGTTCTCCAACAAGTCCAAATCTCTGAGATTTCGCATGAGAAGGAAGAGAAACTACCACCTCAATATCAGCAGTTCTCTGATGTCTGCAGTAAGAAGAAAGCAGATCAATTACCTCCTCACCGTCCTTATGACTGTCCCATTGAATTGCTGCCAGGAGCAACCATTCCATTTGGACGGATTTACAATCTTTCCGAACCTGAATTGAAGGTATTAAGAAAGTTCCTGGATGAAAATTTAGAGAAAGGCTTTATTCGACCTTCCACATCTCCAGCTGGGGCACCCCTGTTCTTTGTTGAAAAGAAAGACTCCACTCTGCGGCCATGTATTGACTACAGAGAGATGAATAATATCACTGTCAAGAATCGCTACCCGCTACCCTTGATTCCTGAACTATTTGAGAGACTCCGTTCTGCGAAAATCTTTACGAACCTGGATCTTAGAGGGGCTTACAACCTCATACGGATTCGCCCAGGAGATGAGTGGAAGACCGCCTTCAGAACGAGATATGGACATTTTGAATCTCTTGTTATGACCTTTGGCCTTAGCAATGCCCCAGCCACCTTTCAACATTTTATTAATGATGTATTTCGAGATTTCTTGGACCAATTCGTTGTGGCTTATCTCGATGACATTCTTATATTTTCAGACACCTTGGAAGCATCGCAGGCACGTCCAGTTAGTCTTGGAACGACTACAGGAGAACCATCTCTACATTAAACTTGAAAAATGTGAGTTTGAACAAACCAGTATCCAATTTCTGGGATATATCATCTCCCCAGAAGGTCTGAGCATGGATCCCGGCAAAATCAATGCTGTAGTGGACTGGCCTGTTCCAAGAAATTTAAAAGACGTCCAGCGTTTCATAGGATTTGCAAATTTTTACCGAAAATTTATAAAGAACTTTTCACGGATCATACTACCAATTACTACACTAACAAAAAAGACAAAAGCATTTTTCTGGTCTCCAGTGGCACAGGAGGCTTTTGACAAGTTGAAAACTCTTTTTACGTCTGCTCCATTGTTAGTACACCCAAATCCTGAATTGCCATTTACTGTCGAAGTGGACGCCTCGGACTCTGCAGTGGGAGCTATTCTGTCTCAGCGAGTTGGGGACAAGATGCAACTTCACCCATGTGCGTTTCTTTCCCACACCATGTCATCTGCAGAAAAGAACTACGACATTGGTAATAAAGAACTGTTAGCCATTAAAGTTGCCTTCTCCGAGTGGAGACATCTTCTGGAAGGTGCCAATCACCCTGTGACTGTCCTCACGGACCACAAGAATCTTGAATTCCTCCGTACAGCAAAAAGATTGTCTGCAAGACAAGCACGATGGGCCTTATTTTTCTCAAGATTCAATTTTATAATCTCTTACCGGCCTGGTTCAAGGAATGGCAAGGCTGACGCCCTGTCCAGGATGTGTTCGGAACCTCAGGAGAGGTCTAGTAATGATGATACAATTCTAGGCCCTAAAAATTTTTTGGGAATATTGCACTCTAGAGGACTAGGTAATAGAATTAAAGATGGATATCAAGAGGACTCTTTCCTTAACCATCCTTCGGAAGACGTCGATCTTTCATTCAAAGAGGGGTTTTGGATGCAGAAACACCAAATATATGTACCTGAATCTTCTCGCCTTGAAGTCCTCAAAAGTGTCCATGATTCTAAACTGGCAGGACATCCTGGAGTTGCAAAAACACAAGACTTACTACTTCGTTTCTTTTGGTGGCCTAATTGTAGGAAGGACGTGAGGAAATATGTTTCAACCTGTTTAACATGCGCACGAAACAAGACCCCACGATCGTCTCCTCTAGGACTCTTGCAACCACTCCCAGTTCCATCCAGGCCTTGGGGATCTATTTCCATGGATTTTATTGTGGAACTACCCCCTTCCAAACAGATGACCGTCATCCTTGTCATAGTGGACCGACTCACAAAAATGGCCCACTTTATTCCAACTGAAGGAATTCCTACTGCTGAAAAAACTGCAGAACTGATGATCAAAGAAGTATTCAGGTTACATGGAATTCCTGACAGCGTGGTGTCTGACAGAGGCGTTCAGTTTACGTCAAAATTTTGGAAGAGTTTCTGTACAGCCTTGGGAGTCACGGTGAATCTTTCTACCGCTTTCCATCCTCAGTCCAATGACCAGACGGAGAGAACGAACCAGACTTTGGAGCAATACCTCCGTTGCTTCATTTCCTATCTTCAGGATGACTGGGTGGACTATTTACCAACAGCAGAGTTTGCCTACAACAACTCCATACATAGCGCTACATCTAAAACCCCATTTTTTGCTAATTATGGAGTACATCCAGTATTTATCCCTAATCTGCCAGTGAACACTCCCATTCCTGCTGTTAATGACAGGCTTACAAAATTACAGGAATCCCAGAAGGAATTATCAGAGATATTGCTCAAGACCCAGGAAGAATATAAGGAAGCAGCAGATAAACATCGGAGAGTGCCCCCTGCTCTTCAGGTTGGAGACAAAGTTTGGCTGTCCACTAAAAACCTTAAGACACATCTGCCATCCTCCAAATTGGGTCAGAAATTCATTGGACCTTTTCAAATTTCTGCAAAAATTAACCAGGTTGCTTTTCGTTTAAAACTTCCCAACAATCTAAAGATTCATCCAGTGTTTCACATATCCTTGCTCAAACCCTTCTGTGAAAACCCGTTTCCAGGAAGAATTCAGCCACCTCCTCCACCAGAAAGGATCCGTGGTGAAGAAGAATACATTGTGGATAAGATTCTGGACTCCCGAAAATTCAGAGGTAAACTGCAGTATCTGGTGCAGTGGAAGGGTTACGGACCAGAGGAAAATTCATGGGAACCAAGGGACAACGTCCATGCTCCTAGACTAACAAGAGCCTTTCATCAAAGGTACCTGGATAAGCCAGCTCCTGAGATGTCCAGAGGCCATCCTGGAAGGAGGGGAGTACTGTCAGGAGTCGAACCCAGTACCTCTTGTCCACTGGCCAGCAGCTCTACCATCTGAGCTATTCTGCTGGCTGCAAAGTTCCTTGCTGAACCCAGATACCATTGACTGTTCTTCCTGATTGGCTACACCTAGTGCTCTCTTGATTGGGCCTCTGATTGCCAATTACACACCCTATATAAACCTGGCCCTGTGGGTGTGTCATTGCGAGATTATTGAGCTCCAAGCCTTTAGTCAAGCGTTTCCTGCTGATCCATTGCTACAAACACTGCTCTCCTGTGAACCGACCTCGGCCTGCCTTCTGACTACGCTCTCCGCCTGATCCATTGCTACAAACACTGCTCTCCTGTGAACCGACCTCGGCCTGCCTTCTGACTACGCTCTCCGCCTGATCCATTGCTACAAACACTGCTCTCCTGTGAACCGACCTCGGCCTGCCTTCTGACTACGTTATCCGCCTGATCCATTGCTACAAACACTGCTCTCCTGTGTACCGACCTCCGGCTGCCACCTGACTACGTTATCCGCCTGATCCATTGCTACAAACACTGCTCTCCTGTGTACCGACCTCCGGCTGCCATCTGACTACACTACCTGCCTCTGCTTCCCCTAGTGTTTGCAGTAACATCGGCTCCAACCCAGACGGGATCTTGACAGGGATATTTACAGGGAAATAAATGTTTGTATGAGGATTCGTGACGCCTCCTGTAGTACCTGGTCAGGGTGACAAGCGCTGCTGTGCAGATCCTCTGGAAGGGATGGTGTGGTGCTGCTAGATGTTAGGCCTCCTACAGGTGAGGTTGTGTCCTTCCAGGGCAGGTAGATGTGTGTGGATGCAGGACGGAGGGGAACCCGGAAGGTTAAGGACAAGAAGGTGAACACACACACAAGTCACTTTGGTACCTTTACTGAAGATGTTGCAGGCACATCCCGCAGCACTGTAGGGTGAAGGGTGCACATCCAGATTCTCCCACTAAGTAGGTTTAAGGCCTCCTTGTTCCTTGCCTTTCCTTAATGAGTTTCTGGCCTGCCTGCAGCTGGGCCTAACTCAATATCTGTCCTGCACCCGGCTGACCTTGTCGTTGGACCTTCCCTTGAAGTACAGTGTCCCTGCTTGCAGGGCCCTGCTTGCCTGAATTCCATCCTCCTGGCCCTGTTACGTATCAGCTCTGTGGTGCTCCTGGGACTTGTAGTCCTCCAGGAATTCCGGTGTTCTCCTAATGGGTCGTGGAGATCCTATTAGGCTCAGACCCAGCGTCCGGGGTATACTTGCTGGGGTGAGCTGGTTAGGCTCTTCTGCCCCTTTGCTACTCCCCTCTGCCTTCGGCCTACTCGGGCCCTCACACGATTATACACACTGGCAGTTGGTGGGCTGCCTCTTCTGCCGCTCTCAGAGCGTCGGCACTCTCCTAGCTCTTTACTGAACTGAGCTGAACTCACTCTGCTGCAGACTGCAGCCTTCTGCCTTTTGCTCAACTCTGCTGAGCTGCACTACTCTCAAGTCTGCTCTGAACTGAACTGAGCAGAACTGCACTGACTTCCTGCCTTCACCCTCTTTTTATATTCCTATTAGGACTCCCTCTGGTGGTCTTAGGAGACGGGTGAAGGTGTGTGTATGTATAGTGAGACCTCTAGTGGTACAATCCTTCATGCACCCTTCTGGATTTGTGGAACTGAGTGAAGCTGGGCTCCACAGGGGGCACATACTTTCTCCATATTAATGTCTATGGATGTAGATGGGGACAGAGAAGCCCCCGGAGGTGGATGTGGGGGGCACATACTTTCTCCATATTAATGTCTATGGATGTAGATGAGGACAGAGAAGCCCCCGGAGGTGGATGTGGGGGGCACATACTTTCCTCATATTAATGTCTATGGATGTAGATGAGGACAGAGAAGCCCCCGGAGGTGGATGTGGGGGGCACATACTTTCCTCCATATTAATGTCTATGGATGTAGATGAGGACAGAGAAGCCCCCGGAGGAGGATGTGGGGGGCACATACTTTCTCCATATTAATGTCTATGGATGTAGATGAGGACAGAGAAGCCCCTGGAGGTGGATGTGGGGGGCACATACTTTCCTCTATATTAATGTCTATGGATGTAGATGAGGACAGAGAAGCCCCCGGAGGAGGATGTGGGGGGCACATACTTTCTCCATATTAATGTCTATGGATGTAGATGGGGACAGAGAAGGCCCCGGAGGAGGATGTGGGGGGCACATACTTTCCTCCATATTAATGTCTATGGATGTAGATGAGGACAGTGAAGCCCCCGGAGAGCGGGCGTTGGGTGGGATGTCCCCTGGTCACTGCTGTTTCGGCTCGTGGAGCAGGGTGCCCACCCGGGTCGTCTCAGGCCCTCTCTGCAGTGCTTTCCACCATTTGTCACTTTTCCTTTCTCTTGCTGTAGTTTCAGTGATTTAGTATTTTCGGAGCCGTGACGTTGCCCTCGTTCTGGGACTGTAGACCCCCATTTTTGCGTGTCTGCAGCGCTGCCTCCTCTGTTTTCTCTCCATATTTTCCAGTAATTGTCCTACTTTCCTACAGTAACTTTGTTCTTCTGCAGATTTGATCTCTGCTCTTGACATTCTGTATTCTCCCTGTCTTCTTGCATCTTGTGACCCATGAACGTCACATTTTTCCTTGTCTCGATGTTAATCCCATGAACAGAAGATTTATGATTTTTGTTCTTACTTGTGATGGTCGCCTTCTCGTTCTGCAGGAAAGGTTACTGTCCACCTGGGGGGCTTCTTGTGTTTCTCATCCTTCAGATGCTGCACTGATTTGGCAAGAGAAGTCCATTAGGAGCAGCCATCTCCTCCCCAGACTGGTCTCCTCTCTGACCCCTGCTGCTGCCGATCAATGTCCGTGAACATTTCCACGACTCATTACTAAGTCCGGCTGACCACATTGACGTAAACAAACTTTGCTAAAATTGCAAGGAATTTTCCGAAAGTGTTTTTATTGCTGTCATTAGCGTCTCTCGCCTCTTTAATGCAAACAGTCGCTGGCTCCAGTTGAGCTCCAGATAAAGATCTAATCGCCAGCTGTTTTGTATTGATCTCTGCGCCCGTCCGCGGCATTGCCAGGAAGCGGCTCATGCAGGACTCGATCACAAGATTTAAATAATACATACGTATCATTTATTAAGTAGCTTTTTATTTCCAGTGTTCCGTTCATTGGATTCTGTCATTTTCTGAAGTCGTGCAAACTCCGGGTATTTGGCCCAATTTTTTGGGTTTACACTAAGCAGTGCTTTCCATTTTTCCTGCTTCCTTCCCTTTTTTGCAGTGTAGCAGCAATAAAGTTGATGTTTGCAACATGTTTGGAATTTAATATATTTTGTGGTTTTACTTGGGACTGCAGATATACTTACTGTGGTGCACCGCAACAAGCAGAATGAAAAGGCGCCGTCCACAGAGGTTGGAGGATAAAAAATCTTTTATTGCATAAATATCACGGGGTTACTGCGACAGAGCGGAGCCAGAAGACCGTAGCGTCTGATTGCTCCTACTGCTGCTGTGAAAAGAAGCACTTCGTCTTTTTAAACAGTGTAAATTTCTTTTGGTAGAACAGGGGTTAATCAGCCATGTTGGGAGCTCTGGGAGTCTGGGCTCTCAGCTGAGCTCGGTTAGCCACTCCTATCCCCTATGTAATCTGGATCCTGACTGACACACATTGTCAGAGCTAGCTTATGCTGCATGGTTAGGAGGAGAGTAGCTGCTGGGTATATGAGAAGGCGTTTGGGGAGTTTATCTGTGACTGTTGCTTGGTTTAGTGAGTGTGATAATTCTCTTTCTTCTCCTACTTTGGTTTTCCCCGTCCTCCACTCCCCAGTGCATTCATCTGTTATGTATGAGTATATTTGTATGTTTGTTTTTTTCCGTTTCCCCTTGTTTGTGTGGTCAGTGTGCTACAGTGCACTGCTTCCCCCTCTTCCATGGGTGGAGGAAGGGAACAGATAAAGGGCTGATCCAGGAGACAAGGCAAGGTACGTGGCCCCGGCATCTTCACCTTCAGAAGTAAACCGGGAACAGGGTGATCTAAGGTGCCTCCTAGTGTTAGGGACAGGGAAGGAGCCCCTAGTCCCGTGTAACCCGACGACATAGTTGTGACAATAAATTTAGTTACCTGAGGAAGAAGCTTCTCATGCTGCTGGTTGCCGTGCACTTCAGTCATTTCTATGAAATGGATCCATCCATTCAGCAGGTGCTGCTGCAGTCCGTCATTCACGTCGTGTGCCGCAGGGTTGTGCTCATGCACAGCTACCTCTGGAAAGACACTACACTGTGTGCAGAATTATTAGGCAAGTTGTATTTGAGAGGATTATTTTTATTACTGAACAACAACTATGTTCTCACTCAACCCAAAAGACTCATAAATATCAAAGCTTAATATTTTTGGAAGTTGGAGTGGGGTTTTTTAGATTTGGTATCTTAGGAGGATATCTGTTTGTGCAGGTAACTATTACTGTGCAGAATTATTAGGCAACTTAATAAAAACCAAATCTATACCCATCTCACTTGTTTATTTTCACCAGGTAAACCAATATAACAACACAAAATTTAGAAATAAACATTTCTGACATTGAAAAAAAAAAATCAGTGACCAATATAGCCACCTTTCTTTCCGATGACCCTCAGACGCCTCCATCCATAGATTCTGTCAGTTGCTTGATCTGTTTACGATCCACATTGTGTGCAGCAGCCACCACAGCCTCCAGACACTGCTCCGAGAGGTGGATTGTTCTCCCTCCCTGTAGATCCCACCACAGCCTCCAGACACTGCTCCGAGAGGTGGACTGTTTTCCCTCCCTGTAGATCTCACCACAGCCTCCAGACACTGCTCCTAGAGATGGACTGTTCTCCCTCCCTGTAGATCTCACCACAGCCTCCAGACACTGCTCCGAGAGGTGGACTGTTTTCCCTACCTGTAGATCTCACCACAGCCTCCAGACACTGTCCCGAGAGGTGGACTGTTCTCCCTCCCTGCAGATCTCACATTTTATGAGGGACCACAGGTTCTCTATGGGGTTCAGATCAGGTGAACAAGGGGGCCATGTCATTATTTTTTCTTCTTTTAAACCTTTACTGAGCAGCCACGCTGTGGAGTATTTGGATGCATGTGATGGAGCATTGTCCTGCATGAAAATCATGTTTTTCTTGAACGATACCGACTTCTTCCTGTACCACTGCTTGAAGAAGGTGTCTTCCAGAAACTGGCAGTAGGTCTGAGAGTTGAGCTTCACTCCATCCTCAACCCGATAAGGTCCCACAAGTTCATCTTTGATGATACAGCCCATACCAGTACCCCACCTCCACCTTGCTGGCGTCTGAGTCGGAGGTGGAGCTCTCTGCCCTTTACTGATCCAGCCTCGGGCTCATCCATCTGGCCAATCAAGAGTCACTCTCATTTCATCAGTCCATAAAACCTTAGAAAAATCAGTTTTAACATATTTCTTGGCCCAGTCTTGACGTTTTATCATATGTTTCTCGTTTTTCAGCCTTCCTTACCTTGGCCATGTCCCTGAGTATGGCACACCTTGTGCTTTTTGATACTCCAGTAACGTTGCAGCTCTGAAATATGGCAAAACTGGTGGCAAACGGCATCTTGGCAGCTTCACGCTTAATTTTCCTCAATTCATGGGCAGTTATTTTGGACCTTTTTTATCAGCACGCTTCTTGTGACCCTGTTGGCTATTTGCCATGAAACGCTTGATTGTTCGGAGATCACGCTTCAAAAGTTTGGCAATTTCAAGACTGCTGCATCCCTCTGCAAGACATCTCACAATTTTTGACTTTTCAGAGTCCGACAAATCTCTCTTCTGACCCATTTTGCCAAAGGAAAGGAAGTTGCCTAATAATTAAGCACACCTTATATAGGGTGTTGATGTCATTACACCACACCCTCCTCATTACAGATGCAAATCACCTGATTTACATAATTGGCAGTTGACTTTCAAGTCTATACAGCTTGGAGTAGGACAACATGTATAAAAAGGAAGGTGTGATCAAATATCATTTGCCTAATAATTCTGCACACAGTGTAGTAGTTAACTCTTTACTTGTGTGGAGAAACGGGGTCAGTGGGTGCTCTCGTCCGCTGGCCTGGCTGCCTTTAGAAAGACTACATGACCGGGGCCCATACCACTGAAACAGTGTGGCAACGCTTTATTGAACCACAACACCATATAGCAAACAGAACAGTCTCAGCAATTACACCAAGATGGTGCACATTACAGGGTCTCACCCTTCCGCTGTCTCACCAAGATGATGGTAGATGAAATGTCAGAGCTCCCAGGGTCGCTACTCCACCTGTGGTACACACAGAGAGGAGGTACGACAAGCGTAGGGAGATGACCGAGAACAGTTCTGTGTTCTTTCAGCCGGGTCCGATGTACCCTCAGCTGAGATCCTGAAGAGTGACCCCAGCCAGAAGGAAAGAAGTCTCTTTTATACCCAAGGCATGCAATCTATTTTTAGATTTACACAGTGTCCTTCAGTCCACCCTCACAGCCTTTCCCTATCTAATCTCAAAGTCACAAACTGTTTTCAAAATACAATGCACAATTAGCATATCAGACATCCATAGCCAGAGACAAACACACACTATGGTATATGGTACAGCAGCTCACAAGTCTGTCTTCTTGACCCACCAGAATCAACACTTAAATCCAGAAGCCAATATACAGATAAAAAGTCAATTCTTCTTGGCTTCTTTCAAAACATGGTTGTCTGGGAAATTAAGATACAATCTGGTTTCTTCACAACTTGGATCTCCAGTATTTCACTATGTAGCTTCTCCCAATATATTCACAATTCTCACAGCGAAACTTCACTGACAGAACAAGCTGTGCTACATGCAGGAATAGACATGGACACAGTTACCTCCTCCAGACTCCTCTGTCCTCCTCCTCCAGACTCTCTGTCCTCCTCCTCCTGTCTCACCTGTCTTCTTCTAGACTCCTCTGTTCTACTCCAGACTCCTCTGTCATCCTACTCCAGACTCCTCTGCCTTTTTCTCCAGACTCCCTTGTCTTCCTGCTCCAGACTCCCCTGTCCTCCTTCTCTAGACTCCTCTGTCCTCCTCTTTCATACTCCTCTGTCCTCCTTCTTCAGACTCCTCTGTCCTGCTCCTTCAGACTCCACTGGGATCCGCCTCTAGACTCCTCTGTCCCCTCCTCCAGACTCCTCTGCCCCACTCTAGACTCCCCTTTCCCTCCCCCATATTCCTCTGCCCTATTGATCTAGACTCCTCTGCCCCCTCATCTAGATTCATCTGTCCTCCTGCTTCAGACTCCCCTGTTCTCCTCCTCCAGACTCCAATGTCTCCTCCAGATTCATCTGTCCTCCTCATCTAGACTCCTCTGTCTTCCTCCTCCAGACTCCTCAGTACTGATCCTCCAGACTTCCATGTCCTTTTCCAAATTCCCCTGTCCTCCTCCTCCAGACTTCTCTGTCCTCCTCTTCCAGTCTCCCCTGTCCTCCTTAAGACTCCCCTAGCCTCCTCTGCCTCTCCTCCAGACTCCTCTGCCTCCCTCATCTAGATTCCTCTGTCCTCCTTCCGACTCCCCTGTCCTCCTCCAGACTCCCCTATCCTCCTCTTCCAGACTCCCCTATCCTCCTCATACAGACTCTCCTCTGCCCCAACCTCCAGACTCCCCTTCCCCTCCTCCAAACTCCTCTGCCTTCCTCATCTAGACTCATCTGCCCCCTCATGTAGATTCCTCTGTCCTCCTCCTTCAGGCTTCCCTGTCTTGTTTCTCCAGAATCCCCTGTTCTCCTCCTCTAGAGTCCTCTGTCTCCCCCTCCATATTTCCATGTCCTCCCTCTCCATGCTCATCTGTCTGCCACCTCCAGACTTATTTGTCCTCCTCTAGACTCATCTGTCCCCTCCCCCAGACTCCACTGTCTCCCTGTTGCAGACTCCACTGTCCTCCTCCTCCAGACTCTCCTGTCTCCTCCTGTAGACTTCTATGTCCTCCTCCAGAATCATCTGCCCCCCTCCTCCAGACTGCTCTGTCCCCTTCCTCCAGACACCTCTGTGCCCTTCATCCAGACTCCTTGGTCCCCTTCCTCAAGACCCCTCTGTCACCTTCCTCCAGACACCTCTGTCCCCTTCCTCCAGACTCCTTTGTCCATCTCATCCAGACTCCTCTGTCCCCTTCCTCCACACACCTCTATTCCCTTCCTCCAGACTCCTTGGTCCCCTTCCTCCAGACTCTTCTGTACCCTTCCTCCAGACTTCTCGGACCCCTTCCTCCAGACTCTTCTGTCCTTCTCCTCCAGACTCCTCTGTTCCCTTCCTCCAGACTCTTGTGTGCCATTCCTCTAGACTCCTCTGTCCCCCTCCTCCAGACTGTTCTTCCTCCCTTCTGTCCTTCTCCTTCAGCTCTTCTGTCCTTTCCTCCAGATCTCTTCTGTCTTTCTATCTCTCTGTCCTTCTCCAGACCTTCTCCACTCTTCTGTCCCTCCTTCAGCTCCTCTGTCCCATCCTCCAGATCTCTCTGTTCCCCTTCCTCTTCTGTCCTTCTCCCAGACCGTCACCTTCTCCAGACTACTTCGTCCCCTTCAGACTCCTCTGTCACCCATCCTCCAGACTCTTTGTCCCTTCCTCTTCTGTCTTATCCCCAGACTTCTTGTCCCTCCTTTCGTCCAGACTCACTGTCCCCTTTCAGACTCCTCTGTCCCCTTCCCTCCAGACTCTTTTGTCCCTTTCCACTTCTGTCCTTCCTCCAGACTCTTTGTCCCCTTCCCTCTTCATGTCCTTCTCCTCCAGACTCTCTGTGCCTTTCCTCCGATTCCTCTGTCCCTTCCTCTACTGTCCTTCTCCCCCAGAATCCTCGGTCCCCTTCCTCCATACTCCTCTGTCCCCTTACTCTTCTATCCTTCCCTCCAGACTCCTCGGTCCTTTCCTCTGACTCTTCTGTCCCTTCCTCTTCTGTCCTTCTCCTCCAGACTCCTCTATCCTCTTCCTCCAGACTTCCTCTGTCCCCTTCCTCTTGTGTCCTCCTCCAGCCTCTCGTCCTTTCCTCCGATTCCTCTGTCCCCTTCCTCTTCTGTCCTTCTCCAGACTCCTTGGCCCCTTCCTCCAGACTCTTCTGTGCCCTTCCTCCAGACTCCTCTGTCCCCTCTCCAGACTACTCTGTCCCCTTCCTCCAGACTCTTTTGTCCCCTTCCTCTTCTGTCCTTCTTCTCCAGGTTCCTTGGTCCCCTTTCTCCAAAATTCTCTTTCCCCTTCCTCCAGACTTCTCTGCCCCCTTCCTCCAGACTCTTCTGTCCCCTTCCTCCAGACTCCTTGGTCCTCTTCCTCCAGACTCTTCTGTCCTTCTTCTTCAGAATCCTCGGTCCCCTTCCTCCAGACTCCTTGGTCCACTATTGATGTTGTTTTCTTGGACATCATCTGCCGTGTGCCTATCAGGAGGTTCCTGTTCACATTAGAGCTTTACCATTCCTGCTGATATTGGTGGGTTCAGCTAAACCTTATCTAATGTGTATGGGGCCATAAGGCAAAACACATTGGTTTACACCCAGGACCAAACTGTGGTCAGGGCTGGCTGTACGCTCAATAGCCATGGTCCTGTGTTTGATGCTGCACTGGTTCCAATATGTTCCTAGGACTGGAAAAATGAGACTGCGGTGCGTCTTTTTCACTATAAGCATTGCTGAGACCTTTAGTCCTCCAGCAGTCTGCAGTTTCTCCTCAGTGTAGCGTGCAGAATACATGAAATCCTTCATCCTCTGCACACGAGGGGACGACTTTCACATCTTATGACGGGGGGGGGGCACAAGGCGCAGCAGAAAGATAAGGGAGACGGATCAGGTCGGACGCGACCGGCTCCTGCAGGCCTCGGATTTCGATAATCCCTTGTAGGATCAATGATCTCCCTCGCTATATAGATGTGTAATATGTAGTTCTGGCCGCGGATCGTCCTGGAAAGAGTCAGGGAATTATTGTCGCCGAGAATGTTTCCTGCGAGTCACTGACCAGGACGGATGGGTTTCATGTAAGAGAATGACTTACGGACAAAAGTTCTGTCCCCACAGCCATAAAGGATCCTGTCCTCGTGTCTGTGGGGTTCACATTGCCGGCCTCATTATGATTTAAAAAGAGAAAACACAGTAGTGACAATAAATGGCTTCACCCAACCACTAACCATGAGTGGAGGAAAAGTTTGGTGTTATCATTCATATTCTCTGAAAAAAGGCCAAGAAAGCAAAAATTCTGCCGGGGTATGAAGACTTTTGAGAATAACTGTAGAAACCCACAGCGAGCGCTTTATTCCCATCTGTCTGCGGATGTGGGACCTGCACCCGAGCGTCTGCTCATTAATTCCAGTGCTGCGACCTGATTATATTCATATGTCTATATACAGTGGGGACAATAAGTATTTGATACTCTGCCGATTCTGCACGTTTTCTACCTACACAGAATGTAGAGATCTGTAATTTTTGTCGTCGGTCACTTCACCTGTGAGAGACAGAATCTAACAATAAAAAACAGACAATCACATTGTAGGATTGTTACAAAGTTAAATTACATTTTATTGCATGAAATAAGTATTTGATCACCGACCAACCAGCGAGAATTCTGCCTCACAGACCTGTTAGTGTTTCTGTAAGAAGCCTCCTACTCTGCACTCATTACCTGGAGTAATTGCTCCTGTGTGACCTCGTTACCTGTATCAAAGACACCTGTCCACACAATCTATGACACTCCAACCTGTCCACCATGGCCAAGACCAAAGAGCTGTCTAAGGACGTCAGGGACAAAATTGTAGACCTGCACAAGGCTGGATGGGCTACAGGACAATAGACAAGCAGCTTGGTGAGAAGGTAACAACTGTTGGCACAAATATTAGAAGATGGAAGAAACACAAGATGACTGTCAATCTTCCTCGGTCTGAGGCTCCATGCAGGACCTCGCCTCTTGGGGTAAGGATGATTCTGAGGAAGGTCAGGAATCGGCCCAGAACAACAGGACCTGGTCAACGACCTGAAGAGAGCTGGGACCACAGTCTCAGACATTACCGTCTATAACACACTATGTTGTGATGGATTAAAATCCTGCAGGGAACACAAGGTCCCCCTGCTCACGCCAGCACATGTCCAGGCCGGATGGAAGTTCTTCAATGACCATCTGGATGATCCAGACGAGGCATGGGAGAAGGTCATGTGGTCAGATCAGACCAAATTAGAACTTTTTAGTGTCAACTCCACTCGCCGTGTTTGGAGGAAGAAGAAGGATGAGTCCAACCCCAAGAACACCGTCCTCTGTGCCACGGAGCCTCATCTGTGCCTCGTGCCGCGGAGCTCATCTGTGCCGCAAGCTCATCTGTGCCGCAGAGCCTCATCTGTGCCGCAGCCACATCTGTGCCGCAGAGCCTCATCTGTGCCGCAGAGCCTCATCTCTGCCGCAGAGCCTCATCTGTGCCGCAGAGCTTCATCTTGCCGCAGAGCCTCATCTGTGCCGCAGAGCCTCATCTGTGCCGCAGAGCCTCATCTGTGCCGCGGAGCCTCATCTGTGCCGCAGAGCCTCATCTGTGCCGCGGAGCCTCATCTCTGCCGCAGAGCCTCATCTGTGCCGCAGAGCCTCATCTGTGCCGCAGAGCCTCATCTGTGCCGCAGAGCCTCATCTGTGCCGCAGAGCCTCATCTGTGCCGCGAGCTCATCTGTGCCGCAGAGCCTCATCTGTGCCGCGGAGCCTTATCTGCGCAGAGCTCATCTGTGCCGCAGAGCCTCATCTCTGCCGCAGAGCCTCATCTGTGCCGCAGACTTCATCTGTGCCGCAGAGCCATCTTGCCAGAGCCTCATGTGCGCATGCCTCATCTGTGAGAGCCTCATCTGTGCCGCAGAGCCTTATCTGTGCCGCAGAGCCTCATCTGTGCCGCAGAGCCTCATCTGTGCTGCAGAGCCTCATCTGTGCTGCAGAGCCTCACCTGCGCCCCGTGCTGCAGATCAGGACCATTTCTATCACCTGCATTGCGTTGATGCCGGTAGTAGAAGTGACGTACCATTTACCGCTGACCGACACACACATCCTCTATGATGGGTGAGTATTAGGGCCGCGGTCAGGGACGGCGCTCTGCATCCACAGCACAGCCACATTTGCTGGATTCAGACGCTTCTGATGGATTTCTGGCAGATTTTGCAGCGTTCCTGTTGCCTGGATACAGGAGCTGCCATTTTGCAGTCTGACAACGTCACATAATTTGCAGGGAAATGAGTCGCGTTGTGATTTATATCGGAGCGCTCGTCTCTAGAGTGTGAGATGATCTGAGGTCTGCGCTTACTCCATGTCTCGACCTCCGCGATGACGTTCATCTGCACATTCTGCGACAAATGCTGGTTTGTAACAAGATGTAACCTGTGATTGTCTCAATATATTCACTGACAGCAAGCAGAGGAGACGTAACCGCAGATTACCGAGGGCTCAGTCCTATACAAAGAATCACGGACGTCATATTTGTAGGAATCCACATTGTTCTGATTCCTCAGTGATCCCAATATGGAGGAGCCGCCGTGCCGATGCCGCGCCGCCTCCTCTTCTCAGTCTTTGCGTGCCTGGTCGCCGGCTGTGCAGCACAGTCCTGCTCCAGTGGGCGGCAGCCGCCGCAGTCCCCGCCTCAGAGGATGATGAGAGGCGGTGGCCGGAGCACTGATTCAGCCCCTGCAGTCGCGTCATCGCTGCAGGTTCCTATACAGATCATGAAGTGAAGGAAGTTCTGAGCAATGCGCCATCGCTCCACAAGCGCGTAACGCCCCTTTAATGAGAGTCCCTCCCTTGAATAATCATCCGAGGAGCAGAGATTGCTGGCCATACTTTTCATATCTCTACTAGTTCAGGGTGAATTAAATTCAGTACGTTGGGTGCCCATGGATGTAACAAGAGGATCCATGAGAACCACAGCGGACGATGGCTCAGACCCCAGCGGTCAACGCTTCCACAATATGGAGACGCGAGACAGCACTGTACATGGAACCGACTCCTTCACTTTCCATGTCACATGCAGTCGGAAAAAAAAATCTACACCAAGAACCAAAAATAAAGAGACAAGAACCACAAGGGACCGCGGCAGCACCCCAGAGTCTGCAGACCCCAGGTCTCACACCGAGAGATGGTAGAACAAAAAGTTCGGGGGGCATGGAAAGTGCATGTGGCTGTGTTGGCGGACCCCCGCCTCACTGGTGCTGCAGCTTTCCTTGGGGCTTAGTGGTTGTTTTTGGACCGAGTCTCATCAATCTTTCCTCTAGTCAGGGTTTCCACATCTCCCGTCCTCACGGCCCCCACACGCCATGTTTTCAGGATTTCCTTAGTATCACACAGGGGATGGAGTTATCCTCAAGCATCAGGAATTCTCTCACCTTTGCAATATTATGGAAATCCTGAAATCATGGCGTGTGGGGGCCGCAAGGGCTGGAGTTTGGGAAACACTGTTCTCGATTGAGGATGATGACAAACCTAAAGTCTTTTGGGCAGAGATTCTGGAAATCCCTTTAGCTATAGAACGTTTAGTCTCAGTTACATTTATGTCCATGACGAATTTCACCTTATTCACATTGTTTTATGTTTCCATTGACTTTCAGGGTGTGAAAGCCCCAGGAGGACCACCGCCACCTCCAGCAGCAGGTGCACCTCCACCTCCTCCTCCTCCTCCACTCTCTGGAGGAATGGTTCCTGGTCCTCCACCACCGCCATTTCCTGGTGGTCCACCTCCACCTCCACCATTTCCAGGAGCTCCTCCTCCACCTCCTCTGTTCGGAGGCCCACCACCACCAGCTTTCGGAAGTATTCGTTTTTTCGGGACCTATGGCTCCACCTGCCGTAGTTTTGCCTTTTGGGATGAAACCAAAGAAGGAATACAAACCAGAAACAGCAATGAAGAGAATAAATTGGTCAAAGGTAAGATTTCTTATTACCATCCAGTGTAGGACAAGGTCTGAGATTGGTTGAGTGTGTTGGGGTCAGGACCTGGAAGTCTATACAGAAGTAGAGGTGGTTGTGAATTTTCTTTGTCAGGACACTGATTACAAAAATAGGATCCCATCGTAGTAACTTCCTGTGCTCCATACCCATGAAATGTCTCCATAGAATCCAACAGGGTCATATCCACCCAGGGCTTAGCCTTATATATCATCCCTATATTAAAATGTGCCCTCACATCAGGCAGTACAGGTGGGCTTAACCTTGTATCCAATGTAGACAAAGCTTTGTGAGCTGAACAGCCAGACTGATACATTGTAACAAACCAGCAGAGAGAATCATGCCAATGTACATTGCATGGACTGGATACAAATTTATAAAAATAAAGATTATTGTTATTATTATTATTAGAGCCAGACGAGCGACATACTGCCATGTCCACACATGGGTAAATCCGACAGACGGCACAACATATAGATACAACGGGATGATAAAGGGAGAGGAAGGCCCTAACGGAAGGGAGCGAGTGATGTGACACCTCTGACCCCCACATGTGTCTGTCCCAAACACCATATGCAGGATCCCCCCATGCCGCCGTCACATGCCTAGTCCCTGACTGTCAGCTCTGCTAACCCTGGATAGTGCACTGGCTGGTAAGGACTCTAGCCTCACCACTGCAGAAGGTAACACACAAGGACGACACAAACATGGGACAGACAGAAAGGAAAGTGCTGAGCTCACAACAGCAGCAGAGTAAACAGCACCAGGTAACCGGGACTCCAGCAGCGGCAACAGCACCGTCACAGGAGAGCGCCACACACCGAGCTGGTGTAACAAGGATCAGCTGATGGGTCATGTGACTATAGGGGGGTGGGAGTGGTCTCCAACCAACATCAGCTGACCAGCCTAAAAGAAGCCGCCAGCGAGAGAATGACTGTTATGCGAGTCACGGCAGTAAATACAGTATGTATACTTCTTACTGTAAGTAAAGGGAGGTCAAACAATCCGAGGTCAAGTCCAGGGAATGGCGCAGTACGACAAAGGGAAGTCAGAGACGAAGTCCAATGCAGGAGCCGAGGTATGAAAGCCAGAGAGACAAAACAGTTACAGGGAGCAGGCACAAGCAAAGTCAGGTCACAAGCAAAGAGTCCGAGTCCAGGAAGACAATCAACTCAAGCTGGGTCAGGCACAGAGCACAGAGGGATCAATGTTCCGCAGGCAACAGCAACTATATGATTGACACTGGGGAAAGGAACTAGCATGCTTAATTAGAAGCCTGATTAAGGAAAATGAACACAGGTGATTGCAGCACAGACCCAGCACAGACTGACAGCCCTGACACAAAGTAGCAAATAGACAGAAACAGTGGAAATCGTGACAGTACCCCCTCTTCAAGGGCGGGCCACCGTACCCCCAGGTTTCCCAGGAAACCTCAGATGAAAGGCCTGGACCAACCAATCAGCCCTTACAGAATGATCTAGAACCCAGGATTGTTCCTCAGGTCCATACCCCTTCCAATTTACCACGTATTGAAGGGAATTCCGGACCATTCAGGAATCAATGACCCTTTGTACCTCATACTCCAAGCTTCCTTCAATAGAAACCGGAGGAGGAGGGGGCGAAGACGACAGAACAGGTGGAATAATTTTCTTCAACAACGACTTGTGGAACACATTAGAAATACGGAAAGACCAAGGGAGCTTTAACGGAAGGCAACTGGATTGACCACCTCCAGAATTTCATAGGACCAATGTATCTAAGACCCAACTTTAGCGAGGGCACCTTCAACTTTATATTCTTAGAGGAAAGCCATGCCTTATCTCCCACTTTGAAGGAGACCCCTGACGAGCGCCTCCTATCGGCCTTCCGCTTCTGCCGATGCTGAGTCACCCCAATGTTCGTTTTAACCTTCCTCCAGACATCCCCCAGCTCTAGAATGGTGACATCCATCCAAGGACACCCAGAACGTATCCTGGAAAACTCACCAAAATGAGGATGAAACCCTTAATACAGAAAAACGGCAAAGTGCCCGTGGACTGATTAACCCGACTGTTAAAGGCAACCTCAGTCAGCGGAAGAAATGATGACCAATTCTCCTGCTGATCGGCGACAAAACGTCTTAAAATTTGCTCCAAAGACTGATTTGTCCTCTCTGACTGCTAGTTCAGGGTGATAAGCAGAGGAAAAGGAGAAATCAGTCCCCAGTTTTCTGCAGAAAGCCCTCCAACATCTAGAGACGGATTGTACACCCCTATCAGATACAATATTTAGCGGAATCCCATGCCATCGCACCACATGAATAATAAGCAGTTTGGAGAGAGTCTCAGCATTGGGTAACCCAGATAACTGGAGGAAGTGACTACCAAATACACACAAAGTAACAAAAAGACAGAAACAGAGTGGAAATCGTGACACTGACATTAACTCTTGCTGGACCAAAGGAAAAAAAACAACATTTACATTTCGGCAGACCCAGAGCTGCCACGAATCCCTTAATGAATCGTGACACACCGGATGCGATGGCGTCATCAGTCACCCATGGCAGCTAGTGTCTTGTAAGTGGTGAAGATCATAAAGGGCTGAGACCTAAAACTGTTACAGGTGGAGAATGTTTGTGCAACGAATTAGTGCCTCTTGGTGCTTTTATGCCAGAATTGGCAACTTTTAGAAAAATAAGTATAAAAAGTGAGGATCGGTGCCGCGGTCGCCCCATCCAGCAGCCGCAGATCACTGACATGCCCGATGGACCGGGTCCTGTGAATCAACGTGCACCAACTCTACTCGCCAGGGACTCAGCGCTTTCCTACTTTTTACGCCCTCGCAAAAATAGATGGGGAGAAAAACTCTAAGGAAGTTGTGGCTTAAGCTAAGCAAACGTTCACATGAAGCTGAATTAGCTGAGTGAGACGAACGCCTGGTACGAGAGGGAGGGTGAGATCCCGGGGACCGGTCGCCGCCGTCGTGCGTCAGCTTCTTAATATATAGATATGTTTTACTTTATTCTTGGAGCGGGTGGACTTACCATCAATAATAAGATATCGCCGGTATCACAGAGGATTCTGTCTTTTCCACTTTCTGCATGGGAATCCAGCGAGTCACCTGCCAAAGCAATTATTAATCTATTGTGAACACGACGTCTCGGGAGCTTTACCGGCGCTCAGAAGAGCTCAGCTTGTCTCACTCTTGTCTCACCCGCACATTGAAGAGAAAAAAAGCTGACAGTCAGCGAGGAGACAAATTCATCTAAACCCACGCTGGCTGCAACACTTAGACTAATGCTAGGGCAGCTTTCTCACCTGTGGCCCCGTCAGGATCACGCCTAAACCCTCGTCACAAGGGCCACTTATTCCTCCAATCACTGCTCCCAACAGTTTCTGCAAAAAGACACAGGACGCCTGATAGGGACCTGTGTATCATGGTGGTGGCCACTGGGCTTGAATGGACCCTGCGAGAGAGGATCCTGCGCAGGAGTCTGCTCCCCAGACATGGGAAGTTACTAGCCAAGACGTAAGTCGCGTATCCAAGACATAAGTCGCGTAGCCAAGACGTAAGTCGCGTAGCCAAGACGTAAGTCGCGTAGCCAAGACATAAGTAGTGTAGCCAAGACGTAAGTCACGTATCCAAGACGTAAGTCACGTAGCCAAGACATAAGTAGCGTAGCCAAGATGTAAGTCACGTAGCCTTGACATAAGTAGCGTAGCCAAGGCGTAAGTCACGTAGCCAAGACGTAAGTCGCGTAGCCAAGACGTAAGTTGCGTAGCCAAGAGTAAGTCACGTATCCAAGACGTAAGTCACGTAGCCAAGACATAAGTAGCGTAGCCAAGATGTAAGTCACGTAGCCTTGACATAAGTAGCGTAGCCAAGGCGTAAGTCACGTAGCCAAGACGTAAGTCGCGTAGCCAAGACGTAAGTTGCGTAGCCAAGACGTAAGTCGCGTAGCCAAGACATAAGTAGCGTAGCCAAGACGTAAGTCACGTATCCAAGACGTAAGTCACGTAGCCAAGACATAAGCAGCGTAGCCAAGACGTAAGTCGCGTAGCCAAGACGTAAGTCGCGTAGCCAAGACGTAAGTCACGTAGCCAAGACGTAAGTAGCGTAGCTAAGACGTAAGTCGCATAGCCAAGGCGTAAGTCGCGTAGCCAAGACGTAAGTCGCGTAGCCAAGACGTAAGTAGAGTAGCCAAGACGTAAGTCGCGTAGCCAAGACGTAAGTCACATAGCCAAGACATAAGTAGCGTAGCCAAGACGTAAGTCGCGTAGCCAAGACGTAAGTCGCGTAGCCAAGACGTAAGTCGCGTAGCCAAGACATAAGTAGCGTAGCCAAGACGTAAGTCACGTAGCCAAGACATAAGTAGCGTAGCCAAGACATAAGTCACGTAGCCTTGACATAAGTAGCGTAGCCAAGACATAAGTAACGTAGCCAAGACGTAAGTCACGTAGCCAAGACATAAGTAGCATAGCCAAGACGTAAGTCGCGAAGCCTTGACATAAGTAGTGTAGCCAAGACATAAGTCGCGTAGCCCAGACGTAAGTCACATAGCTAATGCATAATTCGCATAGCCAAGGCGTAAGTCGCGTAACCTAGACATAAATAGAAGGGGTAACGTGTGCTGGGGAGTCTCTGACAGGGGCCATACAAGCCCAGGAGCCCTCAACGCAGTTACCATAGTGGCTTTTTGCTCCTCAGATCAGATCTTTGGCTTGTTAGTGTGGAGATTCAGGCCGATGCTCCCCCGATGCTGCGCTCGCTGAACGTTCTCATCTTTTAGGATTCCTTTGTATATGAACCATTGAGATCTTTATCTTCGTTCCATCTGTACCACAAGAAGTAGACGTTGAGACTGAGCATTAATAACGGTGTCATTTCTGTGCTCCATTACAGTATTTTATGTTATTTTATCATCTGTGACACGGAGCTAAACGCGCTCATTACATCTATTTCCAGATACATTGTATATTGTGTTTTAATCAGTAATTACTGGCGCTGCTGCTGAAGGGGCTGCTGCTTGGAGGTGTTTCTGCTGCTGAAGGTGCTGCTGCTGAATGCACTGCTGCTACTGAAGGCGCTGCTGCTGAATGCACTGCTGCTACTGAAGGCGCTGCTGCTGCTGAAGGTGTTGCTGCTCCTGAAGGTGCTGCTGCTACTGAAGGCGCTGCTTCTGAAGGTGCTGCTGCTGTTGAGGGCGTTGCTGCTGCTGAAGGCATTGCTGCTGCTGAAGGCGCTGCTGCTGCTGAGGGCGTTGCTGCTGCTGAAGGCACTGCTGCTGCTGAAGGTGCTGCTGAAGGTGTTGCTGCTGCTGAAGGCGCTGCTGCTGCTGGAGGTGTTTCTGCTGCTGAAGGTGCTGCTGCTGAATGCACTGCTGCTACTGAAGGTGCTGCTGCTGAATGCACTGCTGCTACTGAAGGCGCTGCTGCTGCTGAAGGTGTTGCTGCTCCTGAAGGTGCTGCTGCTACTGAAGGCGCTGCTTCTGAAGGTGCTACTGCTGCTGAGGGCGTTGCTGCTGCTGAAGGCATTGCTGCTGCTGAAGGCGCTGCTGCTGAGGGCGTTGCTGCTGCTGAAGGCATTGCTGCTGCTGAAGGTGCTGCTGAAGGTGTTGCTGCTGCTGAAGGCGCTGCTGCTAAAGACGCTGCTGGTGCTGAAGGCACTGCTGTTGCTGAAGGCGCTGCTGCTGAAGGCACTGCTGCTGCTGAATGTGCTGCTGCTGCTGAAGGCACTGCTGGTGCTGAAGGTGCTGCTGCTGCTGAAGGCACCGCTGGTGCTGAAGGTGTTGCTGCTGCTGAAGGCGCTGCTGCTAAAGACGCTGCTGGTGCTGAAGGCACTGCTGTTGCTGAAGGCGCTGGTGCTGAAGGCACTGCTGTTGCTGAAGGCGCTGCTGCTGAAGGCACTGCTGCTGCTGAAGGTGCTGCTGCTGAAGGCACTGCTGGTGCTGAAGGTGCTGCTGCTGCTGCTGAAGGCACCGCTGGTGCTGAAGGCGCTGCTGCTGTTGAAGGTGCTGCTGCTGCTGAAGGCGCTGCTGCTGGAGGTGTTGCTTCTGCTGAAGACACTGCTTCTGCTGAAGGCACCGCTGGTGCTGAAGGGCTGCTGCTGCTGAAGGCACCGCTGGTGCTGAAGGTGTTGCTGCTCCTGAAGGTGCTGCTGCTACTGAAGGCGCTGCTGCTGTTGCTGAAGGTGTTGCTGCTGGAGGTGTTGCTTCTGCTGAAGACACTGCTTCTGCTGAAGGCACTGCTGGTGCTGAAGGTGCTGCTGCTGCTGAAGGCACCGCTGGTGCTGAAGGTGCTGCTGCTGCTGAAGGCACCGCTGGTGCTGAAGGCGCTGCTGCTACTGAAGGTGCTGCTGCTGCTGAAGGCGCTGCTGCTGGAGGTGTTGCTTCTGCTGAAGGCGCTGCTGCTACTGAAGGTGCTGCTGCTACTGAAGGCGCTGCTGCTACTGAAGGCGCTGCTGCTACTGAAGGCGCTGCTGCTGCTGAAGGTGTTGCTGCTCCTGAAGGCGCTGCTGCTGCTGAAGGTGTTGCTGCTCCTGAAGGTGCTGCTGCTGCTGAAGGTGTTGCTGCTCCTGAAGGTGCTGCTGCTGCTGCTGCTGAAGGCGCTGCTCGGCGCTGCTGTTGTCTACCCTCTTCTTTGGGAATGTTTTTATTGTGCCAACACTTGTTCCAAACACAATATTCTTCATTTGTGTGTCAGCAGACAAGATGAACGGCCTCTCCGATCGCTTCCCTTGATCCTGACAACCAGATAGCCTATCAAACAGCCTGAATTTCCGTCATGTAGGCAGTGTTTGCTGCGACATTCCCGTGATTTCCCCGTATTCCTGCACATTGGGGATTGATCGCGCTCTTCGATGTCATTAATAGGAATAGTTAGACCACAGCTGCACACAGCATTGACTTTGGCGAGGGGGAACATTGAAGCCCCCAAACCCTGAATCTCCTGATGAACCCTTATACTTCTTAAGGGGGAAACACGTCGGGAATAAGAAGGAGCTAAATGGCGGATAAGTACCATAACTGTGTGGAACCTTTCTGTCATGGCTACTGATAACTGTTCATGTACCACTTGCTTGTTGGGAGTAGGAGGGGAGGAGAGTGGACTGTGAATATCCACACTGTGTGGGATCTCGGCATGGCCGTCTGATGTCCAGCTTTGCTTCCACCTCTTGGGTGCTCTCTGGTTATTAGAGAGAACTATACTCTGGGAATTGTCTATAAGTACCATGATTATTGGGATCGCTCCTTTTCTTGAATCCACTTGCACTTTTTTCTATGTGCCCATCCAAAGAGACATCTCTACTATAGGACCACAGGACTATTATGGGCATTGTCCAATAGCTTTACAGATGACAGATTTTTGGGTAAACTGCAGCCTGGAATGACTTAGCCACCATCAATGTGTGTAATGTATGTAGTACAGTTCATATAGCGTCTTGTGCTTGGGTGCGATGAACATACATGAGACACAGGTTTGATATAGAAAAGTCCTGTATTACTTCATACAAGTTGGCAGAAATAGTCACACAGTTTGCAGACACAGAAGCAGGAGACACAGCAGGCCAGAGTAAACTAAGCTCAGCAAATCACTCTCCAACACAGATTCAGGATCTTCTTCTCTGTTACCGTAAGTCCATGCAAACGTGGGTCTTTCAAAGAGCAGGGTTCAGAGTCCACAAGTGCTTCAGAGTTCCTCAGTAGGAATAGCTGGAGTACAAGGTCCAAGGCTTACAGGAGTCAAGTCACAGGTTCACTGCAGGCTAGATTCTGAAGCACTGATTGCTCAGCTGTGGCTGCTTAAGAAGCAAAGGAGAGAATCAGGGCGGGAACATGCAAGCTGGAAACTCCATTTTGACTGAGGGCAAGATAGCTACAGAAAGACAGAAAGTAAAATGGCTGACGAACAAACTGAGTTTCAGGAATATATACATAGAACCTTACATTACTCCCCCCTTAAGGACAACCTCCGGATGACCTCAGACCAGGCTTGTGTGGGTACCTCTGATGAAACTGACGGAGCAAGCGAGGAGCATTAACGTTATTGACTGGTTCCCATGAGTTGTCTTCCACTGGGTAGCCCTGCCATTTAATCAGATATTGTAACTGATTTCTATACAACCTGGAATCTAAAATCCTTTCCACCACAAATTCTTCCTGACCATCGACTAGCACTGGGTCAGGGCAAGGAGAGAACGTCCAGGAAACGTATTGGGTGTCGCAGCCTTTAGTAGGGATACATGAAAGACAGGGTGGATTCTCATAGTTCTGGGCAGTTGAAGACGACAAGCAACGGCACTTATAATTTTACTGATTTTATAGGGTCCAATGTACTTATGTCCCAACTTAGACGATGGAATCCTTAACTTAAGATTTCTGGTTGACAGCCAGACCAAGTCTCCTACCTTGAAAGCTGGTGCAGGTTTACGAAATTTATCTGCTGCTTTCTTGTACCTTTCTTGAGCCGATTCCAGATTTTCCTTTAGAAGATCCATATTCTTCTGTAAAGACGTGATTCTTTCAGCCACTGCTGGTAAAGGCGTTTCTATGGGAAATCGTGGTAGAATGTTAGGATGATAACCTAGATTGGAGTAAAAAGGAGACTGCTTAGTGGAGGCGCTCTGAGAGTTGTTATACGAGAACTCAGCTAATGGAAGTAGATCCACCCAATCATCCTGTAGGTGGCAGATAAAGCAGCGGAGATACTGCTCCAGAGTTTGATTGGTTCGTTCGGTCTGTCCATTAGTCTGGGGATGAAAAGCAGAAGAAAGGTTTACTTTAATGTCCAATGCTGCACAGAAATTTTGCCAAAACCTAGAAGTGAATTGCACCCCTCGATCCGAAATAACCTCATCCGGTACTCCATGTAAGCGAAACACATCTTTAATCATCAAATCTGATGTCTGTTTTGCAGTGGGTAAGCCGACACAAGGGATAAAATGAGCTGCCTTTGTTAGACGGTCAACCACCACTAAAATGGTGTTCTTTCCCTGAGAGGTTGGTAACTCCACAATGATGTCCATAGAAATGGATCCCCACGGGCGGGACGGGGTGGGAAGAGGCTGTAACAGACCAGTTGGTGAGGAGCGAGGTGTTTTGCATCTTGCACAGACCTCACATGAAGTGACATAATTCAAAACATCCTTCCTGCAAGTGGGCCACCAAAAGAAACGAGAAAGAAATTCCTGTGTCTTTAGAATTCCTCTATGCCCAGCTATCTTGGAATCGTGAATGAGTTGCAATACTCTCAATCTGACTGTTTCAGGAATATACAGGCGTTGTCCCTTAATCCACACACCATTCTTAAAGACAAGACTTACGTCCCTTGGGGGTTGTGCCAAAAAGGAATCCGCATGGTATGCTTCCTTGATGTCCTTAAGTAGGTCTTGATTATGAATTACTCCTAGGAATCTAGAGTCAGGAAGAATAGTCTTAGGAGGAGTAATTGGACGTGTCTCTGCTGAGTAAATCCTAGAGAGTGCATCAGCCTTTCCATTGCGCGATCCTGGTCTATAAGAAATGATAAAATTAAATTGGTTTAAGAAAAGATTCCAGCGAGCCTGGCGAGAAGTCAGACACTTAGCCGACCTGATAAACTCAAGGTTACGATGGTCTGTCAGGACGACTATTTGCTGTGCAGCTCCCTGAAGAAGGTGTCTCCATTCTTTGAAGGCGGCAATAATGGCCAACAACTCTCTATTGCCCACATCGTAGTTCCTCTCAGCCGAAGACAACTGCTGGGAAAAGAAGGCACAGGGATGCAAGACATTCTTCTCACCTGTTCTCTGAGAGAGTATAGCTCCAACGGCACAGTCTGAAGCATCCACCTCTATTATGAAGGCAAGCTCGGGGTTGGGATGTACTAGGATAGGTGCAGTGGTAAATTTATCTTTTAGACGGGAAAATGCTTCCTGGGCTTGGGGAGTCCAGGAGAACCTAGACTCTTTCCGGGTAAGTTGAGTGATAGGTGACACTACCTCAGAGAAATTTCTAATGAAACGTCTATAGAAGTTGGCAAACCCGATGAAGCGCTGTACCTCCTTCACATTTCTAGGACTTGGCCAATCCTTGATGGCTTGGGTTTTGCTTCCATCCATACTAATTCCTTGTGTAGACAGTACATACCCCAGAAATTGAATTTCGGTCCTATGGAATTCACACTTTTCAAGTTTGATGTAAAGATGATTTTGTCTTAGACGTTCCAAGACTATTCTCACATGTCCATGATGTTCCTCTGTGGAGTTAGAAAAAATTAGAATATCATCCAAATAAATTACCACGAATGTATCTAGGAGATCCCTGAAGATGTCATTCACCAAGTGTTGGAAAGTGGCTGGGGCGGTACTCAGACCAAAAGGCATAACTAAATATTCAAAGTGTCCATAGCGTGACCTGAATGCAGTCTTCCATTCATCCCCAGGTCTAATACGGACTAAGTTATAGGCCCCACGAAGATCTAGTTTAGAAAAAATTTTGGCATGTCGCACTCTCTCCAATAACTCAGGGATTAAAGGCAATGGATAACGGTTTCTAATAGTAACCTTATTGAGTTCCCTATAGTCTACGCATGGTCTCAGAGATCCATCTTTCTTCTTTACAAAGAAGATGGGTGCACCTGCAGGAGATGAAGAGGGGCGTATGAAGCCCTTGGCTAGATTTTCGTCTATGTAATCCTTTAAAGCCTTTAGCTCGGGCCCCGCCAGGGGGTAGATCTTACCAAAAGGTATCTCTGCTCCAGGCAATAATTCAATTGGACAATCATATGGACGGTGAGGAGGAAGCTGGTCAGCGTTCTTCTTGTCACATAAATCCACATATTCCTGGTATACAGCTGGTAGTTCAGGGACTGACATGATTCCTTTAGGAACAGAGCAAGCTGAAACTTTTGGACTCATCTGTTTCTCTGGAAAGTGTAATTCCTTGGTCTCCCAGTTAATGGTAGGATTCTGAGCCTGCAGCCATGGTAGCCCTAGAATAATGGGAAAGTGGGGAGAAGAGATAAGCATAAAGGATAGTTTCTCTTGATGATCTTTACCCATAAGAACCTTCAAAGGCTCTGTTTCCTGATCCACTGGTCCAGAGGTCAGCAGGGAGCCATCCACAGTTTCCATCTGTACTGGAGTAGCCTTCTTCACTGAACGTATTCCCTGTTTCAGAGCAAAGGAGACATCCATAAAATTTCCACTTGCCCCTGAGTCGATCATAGCAGAGCTAGACACCCAAGCTGAGTCAACCCAGAGTTTGATGGAAAGAAAGCAATGAGAATTGTTTTTCTTACAACTCAGCTGGGACACCGCTGAGGAAACTTGAAAAATGGCAGCGTTTACACAGTCAACGTCCTCAGAGGTAACGGAGTTTAAGTCCGAGAAATCAAGATCTGTTGCTGCAGATCTCTCTGGAGCCTGAGGCTCGGACCTGACAGATCCCCTCTCGCAACACTCACAATGAATGAGTGCTGCAGTAGTCTTACGAGAACGGCTGGGGCAGTTTATAATGAAGTGCCCTGACTTACCACAATAGAAACATAGATTCTCCTTAAAACGATGTTCCTTGCGTGCATCACTAGCCCGTCGTTGTAAAAGTCTACCTGCATGGGTTCAGGTTCAGGTTCCCGTGTAATCCTACTCAAAGGTTCCTTAGCTGGAGAGGAAGGTAGGAAAAGGTTAGTACGATTGCTTTCGAACCATCTCTCTTGCCTGCGTTCAGTCAGACGAGTATCAATACGGATGCAGTAGTTAATAAAGTCACCTAACGCAGTGGGGGGTCGGCACGAGCAAGTTCATCCTTAATCAGTGGAGATAACCCCTTTCGAAAAATAGATTTTTTGGCGGAACTGTCCCAGGTGGTATCAAGGGCCCATCTCCTGAAATCCAAGGCATATTCAGCTACCGAGTGCTTACCTTGGCGCAAAGCTAACATGGCTGCTTCAGCTGTTGCACCTCGATTGGGGTCATCAAACACCTGCCCCATGGCTGAAATAAAATCATCAAGGTGATTCAAACAATCATCCTCAGTCTCAATCAGAGGGTTTGCCGACATTAAAGCCTTGTTGGTAAGCAACATAATTATAGTAAGCACCTTAGATCGTTCAGTGGGAAATTGTGAAGCATGTGCAGAAAAAAAAGATTGCATTGATTAATAAATCCCCTGAATTTCTCACGTTCACCGCCAAAACGAAAAGGGGGCAACTTGGGAATCCCAGCACTCGGGGCTACGGCAGGAGCCTGGACTCGCCCCTCTAGAACCTCAATCCTGGCTCGCAAATCCTGGGTAGTCTGTCCAACCACTTGCAAATTGTGATTATTGAGGTCCTGAGATTGTAAAACGGGTCTTTATATTCTGCAAATCTGCAAGGATATTATCAGTCACTCCGCAAAGTTCCTTTATGCGGGCCTCCATTTTCCAGATCTTTTAAGACAGGATTACTGGAAGAAGAGGAGAGGAGAAAAAAAAAACAATAGTGTTCACCTGTGGCAACACTGCAGAGAGAAAAAAAAATTAAGGGAACTGCTCACCTGGAATGGTTGTGAGAAGTCACAACCACTATCATCACAGAAAGTTTCAACCAGACATTTGATATCCAGAGTTACAGCAGAAAAAAAGAGAAAAGAAAAAAAAAACAATAGTGTTTACCTGTGGTAACACTGCAGAAAGAAAAAACTTAAGGGAATTGCTCACCTGGAATGGTTGTGAGAAGTCACAACCACTGTCATCACAGAAAGCACAACCGGACGTCCGATATCCACAGTTACAGCAGACACAGCCTTCCAGACCCAGCAGACACTAACGTTTTGGCTTCAGAATCTTGTAATGTATGTAGTACAGTTCATATAGCGTCTTGTGCTTGGGTGCGATGAAAACACAGGAGTCACAGGTTTGATATAGAAAGTCCTGTATTACTTCATACAAGTTGGCAGAAATAGTCACACAGTTTGCAGACACAGAAGCAGGAGACACAGCAGGCCAGAGTAAACTAAGCTCAGCAAATCACTCTCCAACACAGATTCAGGATCTTCTTCTCTGTTACCGTAAGTCCATGCAAACGTGGGTCTTTCAAAGAGCAGGGTTCAGAGTCCACAAGTGCTTCAGAGTTCCTCAGTAGGAATAGCTGGAGTACAAGGTCCAAGGCTTACAGGAGTCAAGTCACAGGTTCACTGCAGGCTAGATTCTGAAGCACTGATTGCTCAGCTGTGGCTGCTTAAGAAGCAAAGGAGAGAATCAGGGCGGGAACATGCAAGCTGGAAACTCCATTTTGACTGAGGGCAAGATAGCTACAGAAAGACAGAAAGTAAAATGGCTGACGAACAAACTGAGTTTCAGGAATATATACATAGAACCTTACAATGTGATTACATACTCTGCTTTACCCCATTTCTTATGTTGGGGTTATTGATGTGATCACACATCTTGGCTGCACACCTCCTTGAATAATTATGAGCTATTTATCTTTTTCATCAGACCTTGATTGGTCTGTATATTTGGGGTACTTTCTCTAACTGTTTTTGTAGGTGTGTGTTTTTTATGTATATTTAGTGTGTAGTATGTTGAGGGTGTATTAGGGTCTTTTAGGGCTACCGACGTTGAGCCGGGGCGCCATCGCGTCTACAACCAGGGTGCCAACCTCCGCTGCCTGGAAGGGCAACTTTTTAAGGTTCATCTAGGGAGAGATTAGCCTGTTAGATGAGTTATTATACTCTCTTTGCCCTCACTTTCTGCACCATTTTAGGTATTTTTGATCTTCTAAATACATTAGTAAAGGTTATTTCTTAGAGATCTACTTTTCTTATGGTGTTTATAGGAACAGACCACAGAAACATTAACGGGCCAGCTGCTCTTCTCATAGCGGGGACAGCTGCAGGTGAACGAGGGGTCGTCGTGAGCCCCTACCAAACCCACCATTGGCTATAATATATATATATATCAGGTCAGGTGTGGGTTAGGCTGCAGCTGGGGCAAAAGGTCGAATTGTTGCCCTGGCCCTTTATCTCAGTGCCCCGGCCAAGACTCAGTGGCACCCCTGTATGTTAGGACTTTGGCACTTGCCCCCATTTTTCCCCCTTATATCAGATACAGTTAGGTCCATAAATATTTGGACAGAGACAACATTTATCTAATTTTGGTTCTAGACATTACCACAATGAATTTTAAACAAAACAATTAGATGCAGTTGAAGTTCAGACTTTCAGCTTTCATTTGAGGGTCTCCACATTAACATTGGATGAAGGTTTAGGAGTTTCAGCTCCTTAACATGTGCCACCCTGTTTTTAAAGGGACCAAAAGTTATTGGACAATTGACTCCAAGGCTATTTCATGGACAGGTGTGGGCAATCCCTTCGTTATGTCATTCTCAATTAAGCAGATAAAAGGGCTGGAGTTGATTTGAGGTGTGGTGTTTGCATTTGGAAGGTTTTGCTGTGAAGGAAACATGCGGTCACATGAGCTTTTCATGCAGGTGAAACAAGCCATCCTTAAGCTGCAAAAACAGAAAAAACCCATCCGAGAAATTGCTACAACATTAGGAGTGGTGAGATCTACAGTTTGGTACATCCTGAGAAAGACAGAAAGCACTGGTGAACTCATCAATCCAAAAAGACCTGGGCGCCCACGGAAGACAACAGTGGTGGATGATCGCAGAATACTCTCCATGGTGAAGAGAAACCCCTTCACAGCAGCCAACCAAGTGCACAACATTCTCCAGGAGGTAGGCGTACCAATCTCCAAATCTACCATAAAGAGAAGACTGCATGAAAGTAAGTACAGAGGGTTCACTGCACGGTGCAAGCCACTCATAAGCATCAAGAATAAAAAGGCTAAAAAACATCTAAAAAAGCCAGCACAGTTCTGGAAGAACATTCTGTGGACAGATGAAACCAAGATCAACCTCTACTAGAATGATGGAAAGAGAAAAGTATGGCGAAGGCGTGGTACAGCTCATGATCCAAAGCATACCACATCATCTGTAAGACACGGCGGAGGCAGTGTGATGGCTAGGGCATGCATGGCTGCCAGTGGCACTGGGTCACTAGTGTTTATTGATGATGTGACACCGGACAGAAGCAGCAGAATGAATTCTGAGGTCTTCAGAGCCATACTGTGTGCTCAGATCCAGCCAAATGCAGCCAAACTGATTGGTCGTCGTTTCATACTACAGATGGACAATGACCCAAAACATAAAGCCAAAGCAACCCAGGAGTTTATTAAAGCAAAGAAGTGGAATATTCTGGAATGGCCAAGTCAGTCACCTGATCTCAACCCAACTGAGCATTTCACTGTAAAGACTAAACTTCAGACAGAAAGGCCACAAACAAACAGCAACTGAAAACCACCGCAGTGAAGGCCTGGAGAGCATCAAACAGGAGGAAAACAGTGTCTGGTGATGTCCATGAGGTCAAGACTTCAGGCCGTCATTGCAACAAAGGGTTTTCACCAAGTACTAGAAATGAACATTTTATTTACAATTATTTCATCTGTCCAATTACTTTTGGTCCCTTTAAAAACAGGGTGGCACATGTTAAGGAGCTGAAACTCCTAAACCCTTCATCCAATGTTAATGTGGAGACCCTCAAATGAAAGCTGAAAGTCTGAACTTCAACTGCATCTGAATTGTTCTGTTTACAATTCATTGTGGTAATGTCTAGAACCAAAATTACATAAATGTTGTCTCTGTCCAAATATATATGGACCTAACTGTAAATAAAGGATATTTTACTGTTCTCGTCCCTTTACCAGTCGCCACCTCCATCTCTGCCATAAATCCAAAGTTTACCCTGTACAGAATCACCATTAATTCAGGATTTCCGCCTGCGGTACACAGTTTTATTTCCTAAAAAAAGTTAATAAATCTCTCCTGTGACTGTGGGATTTGTTTATTGTCATTATTTCATTATGGCCCCCGAGGACTTGTCACAGCGCTAACCGCGGAGTGGTGAACGCAGACATGAGCCTGTGTTCACGCGACAGAATTTTACAAAGTGCAACATTAAACACAACAAGAGCCGCTCGTCCTTTGGGATCCGAAAATGTATAAACAGAGGGAAAAATTTGTCCCTGATACTCGCTGCGAGCTGTAACTCAGCGTAATGTAAGATGAAGCCAGGACGGCGCCGGCCACTTACAGCTTTATATTCTCCTCTGAGGTTCGGAGCGGTGGTCCCACATATCGTAAATGAGCTTGTGATGGTTTAATGGTGCAGATTGTACTTAGTCATCCGGTCCTGTATGGGGGGATCAGCATGGACTGAGGATTGGTCATTAGGCTACCAGGTCTGGATCTGGCTGTTGGTTTACACATTATGCCTGTAGGCAGTAAATTCACAGTGAACAACAATGGATCCCAATACACGATCGAGGTGCACGAGGAGCAATGGGAAAACAGGAGATGAGGATCATGGGCCCCTAAACTGTCCCTCAGACTAGGGGGAGCCCTATCTTTCCTTAACTTGGGGGTACCCTTGATGGTAGGGAGGCCCAAGTCACCGACCTGTCCCTATTTCCTGTTTAGCCCTGAGCTAAACCCCCAACCCCCACCCCAGGAGGTGAACAGTAGTGGAGACCACAGGAAAAGAACAACAGGGAATAAAGTAAACTGCACCACAAAGCAAATTAACAGAATAACACAATGTGTGTGTGCGGGAAACATAATACCAATAGGGAAATAATAACTTAGCTTTCTCTGCTGCAAAGCACCGCACAGCAGAATAACAACAGCAACTGGAGTCCAAACACCAGACGTGGCTGACACCAGAGAGCTGCTCCTGCTAGGCTGGTCTCCAGATAGGACCTGTATCACCAACAGTCAGCTGATGCATCAGGTGACCTTTTAAAGGAAGGTGTGCGTGGTCACCACCAACATCAGCTGCCCCAGCAACACTGCAATAACACCAGATTGACAGCGGGGGAAAACTGACTTTAACCCCCGATAGTCCAAAAGGAAAAAAGTTTTAAACTGAGTGGAACCAGAGCTGCCACAAATCCAAAAATGGATCGTGACAGTACCCCCCTTTCAATGAGGGGTCTCTGGACCCTCAACATCAGATCCCATCAGAAAACGACATATAGTGAGGACGCCTCAACCCACCAGAGTTCACCTCTGTAGTCACCTGACCCTCAGGTTTACGGCGAATGCAGCCCGATGGAGGTGACAATAACGTAGGCTCCGGAGGCGCCACATATCTCCAAAGCACCGACCAGGGAATGAGTTGTGTACATGCATTACTGGGGGTAACTCCAGCTGGAAAGTCCCCGGGCCAAGAATGGCCGACACCCAATACGGCCTGATCACCCTAGAACTCCAGGTCCCAGTAGCACACTTCAACCTGATGTTTTTGGTGGAACACACACACGTACTCGTTCACACACACTTCCAGACCTGAACATTTATTTCCATGCACACAATTGCCACAAGATGGTGAACTCTTTGAGGAACCGACAACAGAGGCATCCCCCTGTGTCACCAAACTCATACCCCCACTATTGCACAGAGAGAACCACACCCATCCCCCTGACCCCTCCTCCTAAGAGGACTCCGACATTCAGGGTTAACTTGTGGTGAGGGTTGAGTCTTGCCCCTACTCTCTGGCAGCACCTCTGCTGCCCCCACCGGAGAAGAAGGGGTCGGTTGCAGAAATATAGCAGAGATCGTATCTCCCGGGCAATAGTCCTCACACGACTGGTCCCAGCTGACTACTTCCTTGGACTGCCAATCTATGACCGGTTTGTGTTTTTTCAACCAAGGGAGGCCTAAGCCGATGGGAGTTGGCATTCCCCCCAAGACAAAGCACGACAGGGATTCTTCATGATGAGTCCTTGTACCAAGGTGTATATCATCTACAACCTGGGTCACCCTCCCCTGCCTGAGTGGGACGGAGTCAATGGCCTGAACTCTTAGGGGTCTCGCTACCGTCCTACCCCTCAGACCATGGGTTTGAACAAAGCGAGAATCCACCTAATTGACTCCCATTCCACTGTCCACAAGTATCAGTAGTCTCAGTTCCCCCACCAACCACCACTTCAGCAGGTATGGTACACTGAGACGAGAAGATGGAGGAAATATACACACCCTGGCTGCTTCCCTCCACATGACTAGGGGGATGCGGCTTTTGAGATGGTGATGGTACTTTGGCACGAGCTGGACAGACTTTGATGAAATGACCAGTCTGCCCACGATAGAAACATGCCCCCATACTTGGCGAACCGCAGGCAACCCCGTTTGAGATGCAACTCCTCCCACCTGCATGGGTTCATCCGTCTGCACCGGTGTGTCCTCCTCCCTAGCAAGGACAACAGGGGGTAGATTTGGTGTATGCCTCTCCCTGAGGCGCCTATCCACCCGGATAGGAAGGGATATGGTGGCTTTCAATGACCTGAGGACAGCGTACTGCATCAGAGTATCCTGCAGCCTAGGTGACAGACCCTGACAAAAATAGCTCCTAAGGGCAGGGTCATTCCAATGCGTGTCAGTGGCCCACCTCCTAAACTCCGAGCAGTACTCCTCAGCCGGCCGGCCCCCCTGCTTGATTTTGCGGAGACGAGACTCAGCCATGGAGATGCCATCTGGATCCCCATACACAAGCGCCAATGCCGCAAAAAACTCGTCCACAGACCGTAAAGATGGTGAGCTGGTCAGCAAGGAGAAGGCCCAGGATTGAGGATAACCCTTAAGAAGGGAGACTATGATTTCCACACGCTGTTCCTCACTCCCTGATGATTGTGGGAGAAGCTTAAAATACAACTTGCAGGCTTCTTTGAACACAACAAACTTATCTCTTCATCCAGAGAAACGGTCAGGGAGAAATCTTTTGGGATCCGGTTGAGCCTGCTACTGAGCTGAAACCCAGATCCCCATCAACTGCTGAAGCTGTTGCGTCACCTGACCCCACAGCACTTAAGCTCATCAGTGAGGGTCTGGATCAGTTGGGCAAAGGCATGCATTTGGGCCATGGCTTACCGGAAAAAATGTGATGGTTGGTGATAATATCACGGGGAGCAATGGGAAAACAGGAGATGAGGAACCTGGGCCCCTGAACTGCCCCTCATACTAGAGGGAGCCCTGTCTTTCCTTAACTTGGGGGTACCTTTGGTAGGGAGGGATGGTAGGGAGGCCCAAGTCACCGACCTGTCCCTATTTCCTGCTTAGCCCTGAGCTAAACCCCCACCCCAGGAGGTGAACAGTAGTGGAAACCACAGGAAAAGAATGACAGGGAATAAAGTAAACTGCACCACAAAGCAAATTAACAGAATAACACAATGTGTGTGCGCGGGGAACACAATACCAATGGGAAAATAATAACTTAGCTTTCTCTGCTGCAAAGCACCGCACAGCAGAATAACAACAGCAACTGGACCCCAAACACCAGACGTGGCTGACACCAGAGAGCTGCTCCTGCTTGGCTGGTTTCCAGAAAGGAACTGTATCACCAACAGTCAGCTGATACGTCAGGTGATAATTTAAAAGAAGGTGGAAGTGGCAGCAACACTGCACTAACACCAGATTGCCAGCGGGGAAAACTGACTTTAACCCTCGATGGTCCTAAAGGAAAAAAGTTTTAAACTAAGTGGAACCAGAGCTGCCACAAATCCAAAAATGGATCGTGACAAGAGGGAACGTCATGTCATAGTTTCATCAGGTTTTGGATATTCTTTCATAGCGTCAGCAAGGTGTGTTGTAATAAAACGGAACTTATTTTTCTTCACAATCAACTTTGAGTGCGGCTGTTTTTCTCTACTATATTGATTTCTTGGTCCAGCCAGCACCAACTATTGACTCAACAGTGTGCACATCATTTACTTACTATTGTCAGCAAGGTGTGAACACGTACTGCGGATCCCACATTGGACAAGTTCTCTCCAACCAGTGAGTGGACATTGTTCTTTCCACTACCAGGACAGACATTGGGACTACCCTATCAGATTGGACCATTGAGACATCATTTGTTGGATGGGTAAATGAACATAGACTTCAATATGGGGGCTGCACAGCTTGAGATGAACTGGTCCTATGTGGTGTCCTGTCAATGGATAATGGGGAGCAGGTGCAATAGGACGTAACTGAACAGTCTACTAACTTCAGGACACTCATGAATGGATGTTGCTGTATTTATTGGATTAATTGCTGATACTAAACCACTGTTACAATAAAGTACATTACACCATTATGTCATCAGAGTTGGCCATCAAAGTGGGGTTAGTATGACACAATGGCTACCTGGATGTAGTGGGGTCTTTAGGTGGCATCGGGATTGGCCTGAGATAAACCTAACATCAGAAAACCCCAGGCCCAAGCTGTCAGCAGCACTCTGACATTTTGGTAGTTTGGTAAAGTTGTGGTTTATTGGTTCTCTTTAATGCTCCTCGTTTAGTCAAGAAGATGATATTGATGGGATTAGCTCTAACACATGAAATTGTCTTGGTTTTGACAGAAATTGTGACAGTTTACATGTGTTACACTGGACAGTAATCAGCTGGACAAAGAATTATTTGTTCATGGATATAATGCCATGGAGATGATGTTATGTGGATGAGGCCATAGGGATGAGGTTGTGACAATGAGGCCATAGAGATAAGGTCAAGAAGATGATGTCATGAGGATGAGGTTGTGACAATGAGGCCATAGAGATGAGTCAAGGAGATGATGCCCTGGGGATGTAGTTGTGAGAATGAGATCCATAGAGATGAGGTCAAGGCAGATGAGTCATGGGTGATGTATATTGTGAGAATGAGGCCATAGAGATGAGGTCAAGGAGATGATGTCATGGAGATGAGGTTGTGAGAAGGAGGCCATAGAGATGAGATCAAAGAGCTGATGACATGGGGATGAGATGGTGAAAATGAGGCCATAGAGATTAGATCAAGGAGATGATGTCATGGGGATGAGGTTGTGACAATGAGGCCATAGAGATGAGATCAAGGAGATGATGACATGAGGATGAGGTGGTGAGAATGAGACCACAGAGATGAGATCAAGGAGATGATGTCATGGGGATGAGGTTGTGAGAATGAGGCCATAAAGATGAGGTCAAGGAGATGATGTCAAGGGATGAGGTTATGAGAATGAGGCCATAGAGATGAGGTCAAGGAGATGATGTCATGGGGATGAGGTTGTGGAGATGACAAGGTGAGGAAGGTTTTTATCTACAATTTATGCATATCCTTGCAATATGGAAAGGGCTGTTTGGGAGAACATCTTATGGAAACTAGTGAATATGAGCAGAAGACATTATGGCTCCCACCTGGTAAAACTGCCGACCTGTGACATGGATATTGTTATCCCTACATGATCTGCAGTTATATTCCTACAGTACATGTTAGTTCGTTTTCTTGACGTGCCTGACGGGAGTCCTGTGAAGCTCCTTCTGCACACCGGTGTCCATGGCACTCATTCTGAACTACAGACCGAATGCAATGTCATCATGGCGCAATACACAAGACATCACAATGGGCTTACACATCAGAAAGAGGTGCTGGGTAATGCCAGCTAAAAGGAGATAGCGTGCTAGACTCCCCTCCGGCAAAAACGGACTACTGCCATGGCCGCTGGACCTGGGTCCTGTGAATCGATTTACTCATCTCTGGTATGCAGATTGCTTCTTCAGAGAAAAAGAGGACCTGAACTCTATAGCGCCACCTGTTGGAAGTAGCGATCCTTCCAACAGGTGACGCTATAGAGTACAAGTCCTCTTTTTCTGTGAAGAGGCAATTTGCATATAAAATTTCCCAGAGAAGCATTGCACAGCGAATAAGCCTCCTTACCTCGACACGCCAGAGCTGGTATATCACTCTCCACAAGGAGAAACCTTACCCCTTAGACCTCATCTCTGGTAAGCACTAATCTAGAAGCTCTGATCCAGAACTCTCTCCTGCACATTCTTGTAATGAGCGATGTTGTAGACCTTCCTCATAATCCTCCAGGTCTGTAATTCCTGCAGAAGTACAACAGTATCTTGTCATTTGTCAAATTTACCATTTTCGCTTTAATCAATAAATTCTGTCTAAACCAGATTTACATCACTCTTGGCCCCAAAATTACCCTTCACATCACGCTTGGCTGTAATTCATTGTCCCCTGCACCGTCCTACTAAATGGATTATAAAGCCTCCCCCCCCCTCCGCCACACACAAATTATTGGCAGTGATCTTCTAAACGGTGCAATTATGGAGCTGTTATTAAATGTCAGGCTGCGCTCCCTGATACTGCAGCAGGAAGAGGGAAGAAATCAATAGCGAGTTACATTCCCACCGACCAGAGGAAACGCCGCGATTCTCCTACCGTGACGCATTAGCTGCTTATAGGGTAAATGTCCAAACATCCCGAATGTTTCTGGACATCAGCCGCCATCAGACGTGAAAGCGGCTTAATTATAAGGAGCAATGAGAAAAGCTCCAACTCTACAAAATAGGCAAAATTCAGATAAAAAGAATATCCAAAGCTCCCGAGCTGCAGCCACTTCTCCAGTCCTGTGCCACCGGGCTCATTATCATCCTGCTGCCTTCATAGTCACAAGACCAGCTAGAAAAGTCCCTAAAATGTCCAAAGCTCCCGAGCTGCAGCCACTTCTCCAGTCCTGTGCCCCCGGGCTCATTACCATCCTACTGCCTTCATAGTATAACAAGACCGGCTAGAAAAGTCCCTAAAATGTCCAAAGCTCCCGAGCTGCAGCCACTTCTCCAGTCCTGTGCCACCGGGCTCATTACCATCCTGCTGCCTTCATAGTAACAAGACCGGCTAGAAAAGTCCCTAAAATGTCCCAAGCTCCCGAGCTGCAGCCACTTCACCAGTCCTGTGCCACCGGGCTCATTACCATCCTGCTGCCTTCATAGTAACAAGACCGGCTAGAAAAGTCCCTAAAATGTCCAAAGCTCCCGAGCTGCAGCCACTTCTCCAGTCCTGTGCCACCGGGCTCATTACCATCCTGCTGCCTTCATAGTAACAAGACCGGCTAGAAAAGTCCCTAAAATGTCCAAAGCTCCCGAGCTGCAGCCACTTCTCCAGTCCTGTGCCACCGGGCTCGTTACCATCCTGCTGCCTTCATAGTCACAAGACCGGCTAGAAAGTCCCTAAAATGTCCCAAGCTCCCGAGCTGCAGCCACTTCACCAGTCCTGTGCCACCGAGTTCATTACCATCCTGCTGCCTTCATAGTAACAAGACCGGCTAGAAGGGTCCCTAAAATGTCCAAAGCTCCCGAGCTGCAGCCACTTCACCAGTCCTGTGCCACCGAGTTCATTACCATCCTGCTGCCTTCATAGTAACAAGACCAGCTAGAAGGGTCCCTAAAATGTCCCAAGCTCCCGAGCTGCAGCCGCTGAGCCTGTGCCCCCGGGCTCATTACCATCCTGCTGCCTTCATAGTCACAAGACCGCTAGAAGGGGCCCTAAAATGTCCAAAGCTCCCAAGCTGCAGCCACTTCTCCAGTCCTGTGCCACCGGGCTCATTACCATCCTGCTGCCTTCATAGTCACAAGACCGGCTAGAAAAGTCCCTAAAATGTCCAAAGCTCCTGAGCTGCAGCCGCTTCACCAGTCCTGTGCCACTGGGCTCATTACCATCCTGCTGCCTTCATAGTCACAAGACCGGCTAGAAGGGGCCCTAAAATGTCCAAAGCTCCCAAGCTGCAGCCGCTTCACCAGTCCTGTGCCACTGGGCTCATTACCATCCTGCTGCCTTCATAGTCACAAGACCGGCTAGAAGGGCCCTAAAATGTCCAAAGCTCCCAAGCTGCAGCCACTTCCACCAGTCCTGTGCCACACAGGCTCATTACCATCCTGCTGCCTTCATAGTACACAAGACCGGCTAGAAGGGGCCCTAAAATGTCCAAAGCTCCCAGCTGCAGCCACTTCACCAGTCCTGTGCCACCGGGCTCATTACCATCCTGCTGCCTTCATAGTCACAAGACCGGCTAGAAGGGCCCTAAAATGTCCAAAGCTCCCAGCTGCAGCCACTTTACCAGTCCTGTGCCACGGGCTCATTACCATCCTGCTGCCTTCATAGTCACAAGACCGGCTAGAAAAGTCCCTAAAATGTCCCAAGCTCTGAGCTGCAGCCGCTTCACCAGTCCTGTGCCCCCGGGCTCATTACCATCCTGCTGCCTTCATAGTAACAAGACCGGCTAGAAGGGGCCCTAAAATGTCCAAAGCTCCGAGCTGCAGCCACTTCACCAGTCCTGTGCCACCAGGCTCATTACCATCCTGCTGCCTTCATAGTAACAAGACCGGCTAGAAGGGGCCCTAAAATGTCCAAAGCTCCCGAGCTGCAGCCACTTCACCAGTCCTGTGCCACCGGCTCATTACCATCCTGCTGCCTTCATAGTAACAAGACCGGCTAGAAGGGGCCCTAAAATGTCCAAAGCTCCCGAGCTGCAGCCACTTCACCAGTCCTGTGCCACTGGGCTCATTACCATCCTGCTGCCTTCATAGTAACAAGACCGGCTAGAAGGGGCCCTAAAATGTCCAAAGCTCCGAGCTGCAGCCACTTCACCAGTCCTGTGCCCCCGGGCTCATTACCATCCTGCTGCCTTCATAGTAACAAGACCGGCTAGAAGGGGCCCTAAAATGTCCAAAGCCCCGAGCTGCAGCCACTTCACCAGTCCTGTGCCACCAGGCTCATTACCATCCTGCTGCCTTCATAGTAACAAGACCGGCTAGAAGGGGCCCTAAATGTCCAAAGCTCCCGAGCTGCAGCCACTTCACCAGTCCCGTGCCACCGGGCTCATTACCATCCTGCTGCCTTCATAGTAACAAGACCGGCTAGAAGGGGCCCTAAAATGTCCAAAGCTCCCGAGCTGCAGCCACTTCCCAGTCCTGTGCCACCGGGCTCGTTACCATCCTGCTGCCTTCATAGTAACAAGACCGGCTAGAAGGGGCCCTAAAATGTCCAAAGCTCCCGAGCTGCAGCCATTCACCAGTCCTGTGCCACCAGGCTCATTACCATCCTGCTGCCTTCAAGTAACAAGACCGGCTAGAAGGCCCTAAATGTCCAAGCTCCCGAGCTGCAGCCACTTCACCAGCCTGTGCCACTGGGCTCATTACCATCCTGCTGCCTTCATAGTAACAAGACCGGCTAGAAGGGCCCTAAAATGTCCAAGCTCTGAGCTGCAGCCCTTCCCAGTCCTGTGCCCCGGCTCATTACCATCCTGCTGCCTTCATAGTAACAAGACCGGCTAGAAGGGGCCCTAAAATGTCCAAGCTCCCGAGCTGCAGCCACTTCACCAGTCCTGTGCCACCGGCTCATTACCATCCTGCTGCCTTCAAGTAACAAGACCGGCTAGAAGGGCCCTAAATGTCCAAGCTCCCGAGCTGCAGCCACTTCACCAGCCTGTGCCACGGCTCATTACCTCCTGCTGCCTTCATAGTAACAAGACCGGCTAGAAGGGCCCTAAAATGTCCAAGCTCCCGAGCTGCAGCCACTTCACCAGTCCTGTGCCACCGGCTCATTACATCCTGCTGCCTTCATAGTCACAAGACCGCTAGAAAAGCCCTAAAATGTCAAAGCTCCCGAGCTGCAGCCACTTCCCAGTCCTGTGCCCCGGCTCATTACCATCCTACTGCCTTCATAGTAACAAGACCGCAAAAAGTCCTAAAATGTCCAAAGCTCCGAGCTGCAGCCACTTCCCAGTCCTGTGCCACCGGCTCATTACCATCCTGCTGCCTTCATAGTAACAAGACCGGCTAGAAAAGTCCCTAAAATGTCCCAAGCCCCGAGCTGCAGCACTTCCCAGTCCTGTGCCACCGGCTCATTACCATCCTGCTGCCTTCATAGTAACAAGACCGGCTAGAAAAGTCCCTAAAATGTCCAAGCTCCGAGCTGCAGCCACTTCTCCAGTCCTGGCCACCGGGCTCTTACCATCCTGCTGCCTTCATAGTACAAGACCGCTAGAGGCCCTAAAATGTCCAAAGCCCTGAGCTGCAGCGCTTCACCAGTCCGTGCCACCGAGTTCATTACCATCCTGCTGCCTTCATAGTCCAGACCGGCTAGAAAGTCCCTAAAATGTCCCAAGCTCCCAGCTGCAGCCTTTCACCGTCCTGTGCCCCGGGCTCATTACCATCCTGCTGCCTTCATATAACAAACCGGCTAGAAGGGTCCCTAAAATGTCCAAGCTCCGAGCTGCAGCCACCTCTCCAGTCCTTGCCACGGCTCATTACATCCTGCTGCCTTCATAGTACAAGACCGGCTAGAAGGGCCCAAAATGTCCAGCTCCCGAGCTGCAGCCGCTACCAGTCCTGTGCCACGGCTCATTACCATCCTGCTGCTTCATATAACAAGACCGGCTAGAAGGGTCCCTAAAATGTCCAAGCTCCCAGCGCAGCACTTATCCAGTCCTGTGCCCGGCTCATTACATCCTGCTGCTTCATAGTAACAAGACCGGCTAGAAGGGCCCTAATGTCCCAAGCTCCCGAGCTGCAGCCACCTCTCCAGTCCTGTGCCACCGGCTCATTACATCCTGCTGCCTTCATAGTACAAGACCGGCTAGAAGGGGCCCTAAAATGTCCAAGCTCCCAGCTGCAGCCGCTTCACCAGTCCTGTGCCACCGGCTCATTACCATCCTGCTGCCTTCATAGTCACAAGACCGGCTAGAAGGGGCCCTAAAATGTCCAAAGCTCCCAAGCTGCAGCCACTTCACCAGTCCTGTGCCCCCGGGCTCATTACCATCCTGCTGCCTTCATAGTCACAAGACCGGCTAGAAAAGTCCCTAAAATGTCCCAAGCTCCCGAGCTGCAGCCACTTCTCCAGTCCTGTGCCACCAGGCTCATTACCATCCTGCTGCCTTCATAGTAACAAGACCGGCTAGAAGGGGCCCTAAAATGTCCAAAGCTCCCGAGCTGCAGCCACTTACCAGTCCTGTGCCCCAGGGCTCATTACCATCCTGCTGCCTTCATAGTCACAAGACCGGCTAGAAAAGTCCCTAAAATGTCCAAAGCTCCTGAGCTGCAGCCCTTCACCAGTCCTGTGCCACCGGGCTCATTACCATCCTGCTGCCTTCATAGTAACAAG
>JARQOD010000008.1:386453-422901 GCA_033576555.1 Oophaga sylvatica | reverse complement strand
GGTAGCTTTTGGTCGTTCGGGGCCCCCCGGGCGGTGGGGCTTTTTTGGGGGGGAAATTTTTTGGGGGTTTGATTTTTTTTACAGTTCGTGACGCCCCTGTATTTTCTGGTTTTTAAAAACCAGCGCTGCTGAGATTCTGGGGGATGGTGGGCTAGATGTCGGGTCCCTACGGGGGGGACTGGCCCCTTTCAAAGTCTAGAAGTTAGTAAAAGTCGGGGGGAGATAAATAACACAGCCCCACCGGTCAGCTTTTTTCCCATACCTTTCTTGTATTTTTTCACACCCCCCAGGGGGGCTGACCCAAGGAAAAGTGTTTTGAGACAGCAGCTGGACAATTTGGGGGCCCCTTTACTTTAAACCAAGAGAAAAACCGGGCCTGAAGCTTTGTTCCCTCAAAACTCCAGCCCCCTTAGGTACCGCCCCCGTCAGTTTTGGGTAGGGGCCTTCCTGCGAGAGAGCTAAATTTCCCTTTTAGGGTGATCGGTCAAATTTTTTCATTTCCCCTGACCCCGTTAGTACAAATTAGGGGGCTGTTGCCCCCCTTTTTTAAGGTCCGGAAACCCCCCCGGTTTTCTTACCACATGTTGAAGTTTAATTTTTGTGATCCTTCGGTCCCCATGACCTTTTTGCAATGGCGGGACTTCTTCCCCCCGTAGCATTTTTCCCCAAAAATTTTTTCCCCACGTGCCTTTCGCCTTGTCCTCGTGGTAGAAATTTGTGTCGCCCCCCCCCCCAAACAATTGGGGGGTTTCCCAAAGGGGAAAGGGGTACTCGACCCGAGCCCGAAATCTATGGGTTTTTAAAGGGGAGCTGTGGCTGGGGTTTTTGTGGCCCTGGGGGGTTGGGGGTAGGGGGGGGGGAAAATTTACGGGGGGTAGATATATTTACATTTTCTGACGCCACCCGTATCTTTGGTAATTTTTACCCAGCGTGCTGTAGACTCTGAGGGGATGGTGGGCAGCTAGATGTCGGGCCCCTACAGGTGGGACCCTTCCCCCGGTCGGTAGTTAAAGAGGGTTTGGGAGGGATGCCCTTTTTTAACTCAGTCTCACAGGTCAGCGTTTTTCCCTACCTTTAAATTTCAAAATGGTAAGGGAGGGCCCCGGGAGGTGATGGGGTTGATGGAGGTGAGCTTTGAGGGAACAGCCCAAGCCCAAATTAGGGGTCCTTTACTTTTCCCAAAATGATGAGACACCAACCTGAAGCGTGTCCCCTCTTGTTTTAGCTTTTCCAAAGCGTTCTTCCCTCGTTGTGTTTAAGCCTTCCCAAAATTTTTTAAACTAAGGGTTTTTTTTTTTGTCGCGCTTTACTCAAAATCCTATTCCACCGACTCCATTACGTTTGAAATTTGGGGCTGTTTTCCCATAGGGTCGGTTTAAAAAAAATGGTTTTCCCCTTTTTCCCCCCTTGGGAGTAAAAAGGTCCTTCGGTCCCAGTGACCGGGACATGTGAGGGCCTTTTTTCCCAAACCAAAAAAAAATTTTCCCCCAAAATCTTCCCCTTTTCCCTTTGCCCTTCGATTTGCTGACTCTTAAAATTAGCTCAGTCTTTTTCCCCCGGGGGGACAGCTCTGAAAGGGTAAGGTGAATTTGCCCCTGTACCGCCCCCCCTTTTTGAAATGTGTGATTCCCCAAAAGGACACGTCTACTCTGTCAAGGGGCAGGAAAAAAGATGATAGAAATCACTCCCCCTTTCCCCACCTGTGGGTGTGTCGAAGTGCCCTTTATTCATTTAAGGACCCCTTTAAATGTTACCTCTCCCCCCTCCTCCCGGTATTGTGTTTCCCGGGGTACACTTTTTCCCCCCCGGGAAACGACAGCACTCCGGGGTTAAAATATAAAAAAGACATTTGGGTTTATGCAAGAAAAAATTAACAATTTTAAAAATTGGGGTTTGTTTCCCTGGGAGGTGAGGTTTCTTTAATTTTTTTAACATTTTAGAAAATAAAAGGTTTTTAAATAGCATTCAATAAATATACGTTTTCTTTTGAAGGACCCGACCAAAAACCTTCAAATTTTTGGGGGTGGGGGGGGGTGCAAAGGGCTCCCAATGGACCTCACTCATTTTTTCCCAAAGGGGGTTTTTTTTGAGGTAGTAAAAATTTTATTGAAACCCCCTTAAAAAAAGGAAAAAATGAACTATTTACAGGATACAGTTTTTGGGGGGGTCAGCCCAGCCCCTGAGCCATTTTTTAACCCAAAAGACATAATGGGGGAAAAACACATTATATATATAGCTTTTCACAATATTCCATGAATTTTTATAATTTCTGCTGATACTAATGGGTAATTTCCCTTTTGTGATTGCCGATCTACGTGGTTTTAGAAAAATCAAAGTTGGGGTCTGTCTCATGCGTAAACGGCAAACTTTTGAACTGCCTTAATCTTTCTATGGATTGGCAAGCGTACGAGGGGTGGGGGGTGTGATCATTTTTCCCCCGGGGGTCCCTAGTTGGGGGGGCTCTTCAGATGACCCCTTTTTGGGTTTTCCACGGGTTTTAGGTGTTGTGGGGGGGAAAATCCTGGGGGCTCAACGGCACCACAGGCACAACTGGGGTGAACTTCCTCTTGGGGGGTGATAAAAGCAACACGGGAAATTTTTCACAGCACCCTCCCGTCGGGGCCAACCCCCAAAAATCTCCCAGTTGTGTGTAGGACCTCTTCTTTCTTTCTCCTTGATTGGGCGGGTTCTTTTCACAAAAAGTTTTTTAAGTGTTTGGAACAACTTAAAAATGATCTTGGCACGTGGTTATTGTTTTCCCCGCCTTACTGCCCGACACAAATTTTCGTTGTCTTTATTTGAATCTTGTATTTTTTTGGGTTTTTGTCCATGATTATCCTTTTTTGCATTTTTCTTTTTTTTTTAATACTACCTCCCCCGGTTTAAAAGGGCCCTTTTGGGGAGGACTTTTCGGTTGAAAAAATCTTCCTGTTTCCCCCCTGCCTTTTTGAGACTTTCCTCCAAAAAGATTTGCACTCTTTTTATTGCTCACCCCATTGACCCCCGTTTTCAATAGCGCGTCTGCCCCCGGGTTTTACCCCCCCCCAAGGGTTCTAGATCCATTGGGGTTTTCCCGGGGGTTGGCCTATAAAATGGGCTGGAGTGCTTTTTTGGGGGCTTAGGGGGTTTGGGATTAAAAAATCAACCAAATAGGTAGTAAATCGGCCCCATCGATTCCTGTCTTCCAAGGGGGGGACTCAACAATTAAGGCAAATTTTGGTTCTTTTTTTACAAAGATTTTTGGGGGTTTTGAGGGTATATGGGGGTGTTCTTATTTTCTTCACCCGTACATTGACAATTTCCCTTTTAATAAATCGGCTTCAAAAGCAGGTCCCTGATCAGGGGGAAAACCCTTTCTCGGGATACCCCTGCGGTCTGAGAAGCTTGCTTAAAGGTCTTCGCGGCCGTCACTGGGGTCTGGCCCCTTAAAATGGAACAACAAACCCGAAAGGGAGAAAAGGTCCACCGGCAAGGCGTATGAGTATCCAGATTATTTGGGGGACAGTTTGCGGGTCCGGGCCAAAAATTTCCGGGGGAAATCGCCCCCGGATAGGTGCAGGGTTTCCTTCTGAAAACCGTACCCCTTTTTTTGAGACAAAAAGGCCCCCATTTCCCCCCACCACCCTGAGGGGGCTGCGGGACCCCCCCCCAGTTTAAAAAAGGCATCTTTAAAGGGGGCTCCGCTTTCCCCGCCCCAAAATGCCCCGTTATTTTGGGAGTTCCAACCCCCTTTTGGGGGTTGCCTTGGGGCCCCCGATTTGCCGACCATTCAGGGGTTCGGGGGGTTTACTACCCCCGCAAACTTCTTTACGGTAAGGAAAAACCTGTTTTCTCGTTCCACAGGAGTTGGGGTTTATAGAGGTCCTTTTCCCCAAAAGGGGGGCCTTCCTTTTTTAACCCAAATCCTTGATGGGCTGCCCCCCGGGTCATGTCCTGATCTCTTTTTCCCGGGGGTTTTGGGGGAAAGGATTTAAGTTGCCCCCTATGCTTTCTGTGGACTCGATGCCTGGACTACCCATTTTGGGGCGCAGGTTGCTCAATTTTTTTTCCCCGGTTTGTCCCCATTTTTTTCCCATCAGAAATCATGCGGCCCTTCGGGGCAACGGGATAGATTTGCATTCTTTCGACCTGCCCCCTACTTGATAGTAAACGGGAATTGGACAACCGAGGCCCCCCCCTCGCTGCTCCTGGCAAAACCCCCTTTGGGGGTTTCCAGGTGCGTTAACGGGTTTTTTCTGTGTTTGCCGTGAAAATTATTGGAAAGGCCGATATGCTTAATCTTTCAGAAAAGGCCCAGCCAGGGCAGAAACCCGTTTTAAACCCTTTTAATTTTTCCCCGGGTTCCCTTTCCTCCTTTGGGCCCCGAGTTTTTGCTACATAAGCGTGACTTTTTCTTGGCCTTTTCGTTTGGACTGAGAACTCCCCAAAACCTTTTATTACGGCTCGGTGTAAAAAAGGGGGGGTTTTGGCTGTAATCAGGTTTAGGTTAAGATTCTTTCACCTTCGGAAAAATTCTTTCATTTTTTGAATGCTTCAGTGTTTTTCCCCCCAAATTTAAAAAAGGGGGGGTTTTGTTTTTTAAAAGGTTTTTGTCCTACCAGGAGGCCCTTTTAAAAGGGAGTGTTTTCTTCTTTGAAAATCTTTCAAAAAAATTTCCCCCTGTCCCCCCCCTTTGTCCCAGGAAACTGTGCCTTCCAAAAGGTTCTTGGCCCGGGGCCATTTCTGGATGGCAGTAAATTTTCGGGCCCCCGGCGCTACTCCTTCCAAAATTTGCGATGTCCCCCAAATTGTCCCTTCTGTTTGAGTAGAGGCTTTTTGGGGGGTTTTTAAACTTCATCCCTTTACCGGGGAAGGACTCGAATACTTCCCCAGGTGCTTAAAAAGGTCCTCATTGTCTTGGAATCACGATAAGTCGTCTGGTAAACCCCCTTTTTTAAAAAAATTTTAAAATGCCCCCGAATTTTCCCTTTCCTCTCTAAAAATGTTTCGGGGGGACTGCTGACCCAAAGGGATTCTGTCGAACTCACAGAGCCCCCTTTGGGGGGTGGTGAAACCCCTTTTTCCCCCACTTTCCTCCTCAGCCAAAAGCCACTTGCCTAACCAAGTCAGACGGGGTGAAAATTTGTTAGCCGTTTTCGAGCACCCAAATTTTTTTTTTCCCTCTTCGTGGTAGGGGTTGCTTCCTTGTGTGTTTGCGGTTCACCTGCCTGTAATCCACCACATTCTCTACTACCATCTTTTTTTAAAACCGAATGGGGGGGTGCCCAGGGGCTACAACTTTTCCCTTATCACCCCAGTTTTTTCATTTCATTCAACATTTTTTTAGCCTTTGAAAATGAGCTGGAGGTAGGGCCCCAACCGCCTTTGATGGGGGATTTTGCCTGTGGGATGTGATGTTGTACCCCCAAAAACCCCCCCAAAAAATCAAGTTTTTTTTTCCCAAAACCGGGGGGGCTTTCTCTTGCACCCCCAAAAAAAACCCCCTTGTTTTGGGGGAACCCGGGAGTGGTGCCCCCCCCCAAACATGGAGTTGCTGAAATTTTTTCCGCCCCCTGAGTTGCGGGTCATTGTCCTCTCTATTTGACAGGATTAAAAGGAAACGGGGGGAGAAAAGAATTTTAATAACAGCATAAAATTTAAAAGGGTTTTAAAACGGGAAAAATTTCCCCCATCATTCCCAATTGAAAAACCTACCGGGGATCTTCCATTTTACCACCCTTTTCTCCCCCTAGCAGCTTTAAAATGTAGGTCTATGTTCTAAAAGGTGGGGGTTTTTACACAGTTTTTGGGAAAATTTTTCCTTTCCGACCTAGGTCCCCCGCCCCCAAAGGTTTTTTTTCCCCCCCTTGGGGTACCACAATGGATTTGAGTCAGGCCCTTTTCATTCCCAAAATTTTTCCCCCGCGGAAACTTCGCTTGGCTGACACACCGGGGGCCCATCTCTTTTGGGTTCTCCCCTCTGCCTTTTGGGCGGGCAATTAGGAGCGGTGGAGCAAAAAAACAACTTCTCCCAAACAATTTCCGGGTAATGTTAGTACCCCCCAAAATTTTTTTTTAAAAGTTTCCCCCTTTCAGTTTTTTTTCTACCAGAACCCCTGGTCTTTCAACTCCTCTTGCCCCCTTTTAAAACCAAAATTTTTTTCCGAGTACTTCTCGGAAGACCGTTAAAGCATCACAGTAAAGTAAAAGGGGGGGGGGTTTTAAAACTGTCCATTGACCAGTCTTGGTTTAGAGATCAGGTATTGGGGGCCCCGGGGCCCCCGGGCTAACTTTGGGAACAGCAATACCATCTAGAATAATAGACAGGTTTGGGGGGCCCCCCCCCCCAAACCTTTGGGTTTCCCCGGGCTGGGGGGGGCCCGAAGGGATTCTCCGGGGTTTTGGGCCCCTTTTTGGGCCCGGGGTTTCCCCTTTTTAAAGGGGCACTGGGGGGACAGAGACCTTTCCGGTTGGGAGCGAAAAAAAGTGATCTCTCGACCCAGGAGGGGTTTTCAGGGGTTTTCCCTTTGGGGGGGGGTTGTCCCCCCGCGGGGGGGCGAGTTTTTTTCTTCTCCGGTGCCCTCCCAGGGGAAACCTCTGGGCATCAGCTAAAAAAGATCTTTCCTTCCCCCTTTTTCCCCAGTGGGGGAAAATCTTAAGCACCCCTTTTTTTTGTCGCGGGGCCCCCTCTGGCGCAGACAGTCCAAATTTATGGGGGGTGTCCCTGGGGCTTTTGGCTTGGGGCCCCAAAAAGGGGAACGGGGGTTTTTTGGGTTCCAGAGGGACTTCACCCTTTTTATTTTTGGGGGGCCCCCCTCAGGTTTGCCCAGGGGGAAGCCCTTTTTTTGCCATGTCCCTTTTTGGGGATAAAAGGGGAGCATCCGGATGATTTAAGGACCAAAACCCTTTACAGTTTTTGGTTTTTGGGGATCTAAAAACCCCGTAAAAAATTTTTTCCTTTCCCTTTTTATTCTCGTCGATAGGGATTTTTAAAAATTTTTAATTTTGCTTTAGGGCTCTGGGGTCCCGTAGTCGGCAAAAAAAAGTCCCGGATGCTGTCAAACCCCCCGGGTTTGGAACAGGGGATGAAAGGGGCCCCCCCCGGGGAACCTTTTTGTTTGGGCTTAAAATGGCCCTTCACTTAAAGGGGAAAATCCCCCCGGTTTCCGACTCCTATTTAACTTTATCCCAAGTCTCCACTTCCCCCCAGCAGCGCCAGTTAGCTGCCCCCATTTCACAGCACTTTTTTTTCAGGCTGGAGAATTTTTTAGGATCTGCTAACTTCCGCTTGAAGCCGTAAAATGCCCGGTCACCGTGTTTCTGGGGAAGCCCCCTTTGCCCCCCCCAAAATGGGCGTTTGTGGCAGATCGGGACTACCGGGCTGGGGGCGGGCCCGCGCCCCCCCCTTTTTGGCCGGGTACAATACCCGACGGTGGGGAATGGGGCCCCCGGCCCGGGGGGGCCCCCCCTTCGCCGGTTGTTGTGACATCTTAGCGCCCCCCGGGGGTTTAAAAGGGGGCCCACCGGTTTCAGACGCTGCTATTTCACAGGGGCCCCCCGGGGAACAGGGCCTTCGCGCAGGCGGGTTGGGTGTCAGAGCGTTTACTTCGTTGCAGGACTTTCCCCCGAGAGGCCGGGGGGGGTGTCCAAGACTTTGCCCCGCTCTTTCAGGACGGGCCCCCCCTTTTTCCGCGGCCCCTTTGGGGGGCGAATAGGCGGGCAAAAAAGGGGAATTTTTTTGGGGCCCAAAAAATGAAAAAAGTTTCCCCTTTTTTTCCCAAAAAAATCCCCAAAAGGGGGCCCCCAGGGCTCGCAATGTGAAGTTTCGTACCCGTTGTGCCCAAAGTTTTGGGGTCGACCCGCCCCCCCAATTGTTTGGGTTTTTAGGGCCAAAAGGGGGACTCAGAGCCCAGCCCGGAAGTCTTGGGGTTTTTCACAGGGACTGTGGGGTCGGTTTGTGGCCCGGCGGGCGGCGAGTTGGGGGAATATTTTTTGGGGGGAATTTTTTAAAAAGTGACGCCCCCTGTAGTCTTCTGGGGGTTTTTACCGCGCTGCTGTTTAAAATTTGGGGGGGAAGGGTTGGGAGCTAGATGCCCGGCCCCCCCTTACGGTGGGACTCTTCCTCGGGGGCGGGGTTAAAGGGGGGTTTGGAAGGATGAAAAATTTAAAAACCCCGTCTCACAGGTCGGTCTTTCCATACCTTTTTTTTTCAAAATGGTAGGAGGTCCCAGGGGGCTGATGGGGTTGATGGGGGATGAGCTTTGAGGCAACACTCAAGGGGGGGGGCCCCCCTTTACTGTCCAAAAATGAGGGGGGGGATTTCACCGGGCCGGGAAGCGTAGTCCCCTCTATGTTCCCTTTTTTTTTCCCCAAAGCTGTTTTTCCCCGGTCAGATCTGTGGTAAAGCCTTTCCCAAATTGTTTAAAAACTGGGTTCTTTTTTTTGTGGGCGCTTTGACTAAAGTCCCAAATTTCCATATCCTTTACTGTTTAAAAGGGGGCTGTTTGCGCGCCCGGGGGTGGGAAAAAATCTCGGGTTTTTTTTTATTTTGTTGTTTAAATTGTGACCTTTCCCGGCCCCAGGGACTTAGCAATGTGGGGGATTTTTCCCCAAAGCCAAAAAGCATTTTTCCAAAATTTTTCCCCTTTCCCCTTTCCCCTTTTTTTTTGCTCGCTTTAAAATTGTTAGCTCAGTTTTCTTCCAGGGGGGCACAGCTTTTGACTGGCTAAGGGTTTAGACCCCTGTCCACCCCCACTTTCTAAAACTGTGTTGACTCAACTGGACACGTTATTTCCCCCCAAGGGACGGGAAAAAACTGACTGACTAGAAACACTCCTTCCACCCCCCTGCTGGGTGTGTCAGAAGTGTACGGGATGCATGAAGAGATTAAAAAGTTACCTCTCCATCATCCCCCGGGTATTGTGTCCAGGCTAAATAAAAACTCCACTTCAAAAAAATGGGTAGTTATTTTCTTTTTTTTATTTCCCCTTTAAAGTTAGTTCAGTTTCCCCCGTTTTCAAAGGCAGGGCACGTCCTAAACCTTTTTATGCCCCTTTTGACGGTGCTGAAGTCTTTCTGCACAAAACTTCTTCTTTCTTTCAATTTTCAGGGGAGGAAAAGCTCTGACTGGGTTTAAAGGGAATAGAAACCTTTTATTTAGACTCCATTTTTCCCAACTGTGTAGAGCAATTGGACTGTTTTCCCCCCTCCAATAAAACCCCCGACGCTGCCTGCCCCCAAGACAGGAACGAACTCCTTTCAAAATTTCACTCAACACACATACACCTTGGCCATCCCTAAAAAGAAAAATTCACCCCAAAAGGGTTTGTTGGGGGTTTTTGAGAATGGTTTTTTGCATTAAACTGCTGTCTCGCCACACACTCTCAGGGTTTTGCGTGTTTCCTAAAAAACCCCCCGGGGGCACATTCCCCCTGGTAAAAGACAGCACTCCCGGCTGTTTAAAAAAACAAAGAACATTTTGTTTATGGGTGAAAAAATTTTTAAACCCCCAAAAAAAAATTTGGGGTTTTCCCATTTTGGAGGGGAAAATATTTAAAAATTTTCAAAAAATTTAAAATTAAAAAAAAATACAATATTTTAAATTTGCATTCAAAAATTTTCAGTATTCTTTGAAAAGGCCCCCCACCCAAAACCTTAAAAGTAGGTCTGGGGGGGGTGCAGGACACCGAATGAACCTCCTCAGTGCAACCCCCCCGGGGGGTTTTTTTATTCAGGGGATTGTGCTGGTTTAGGGAAAAAAAGATAAGGCAACCCCAAAAGGGAACTATGTACAAAAAAAGTTCGGGCGGGGGCCCGCCCCCAACCTCCCAAAATCCATTGAAAAAACCAAAAAAAATAATTAATTTTACATTATTATACAAAGTGCAAACTTTTTTTTGGGTTTCCCAGCCGGGATTTGGGGTTTGAAATTTTTAATTTTTCATTATATACGCTATATCTTTTTTTTATGCAAAATTTTTTTAAAAAAATTTTTAAAAACTTTTACAATAACTTATGGGAGACCCATGTGGGTCTCACCCATTTTTTCTTTACTGTTTAATCTCATTTTTAAAAAATTTTTTTCCACCCCCCGGGGGGGGGGGAAAAAAGCAATGGGCCCCGGGTCCCCCAATACAAACATGCGCGCGATTAGGGTTTTGGGGGGGGCCCCAGTTTTTCGGGAACCCCCAGGGGGGCCAAAAGGGGGATTCCCCTCCCCGTGACACGTTGCGTTTCAATCACAGTTAAAGATAGGGGCCCTTTCATGGATTGCGATTTAGATGGGGCGCATGTTTCGATGTTTAAATTTCTTTAAAATTTTGGGTGAACTTTGGGGGGGCTTTCTGGGGGCCCCGGGGTAATGCTTGAGCTGGAGACCCGGGGGGGGGTGTGGAGTGGTGACTTACCCCGTTGGGGCGGGGTCACGGACGATGGGGATTAAGGGCATACCATCCCCCTTTATTCCCCTGCCTGTGTCCCGGGGAAAAACTCCTTTTACTAACCCCCCCGGGGTGACCCCCTTTTTGGGGGGGGTTTTTAGTCCCCCCGGAAATAACAAAGACCCCGGGTAGAGGCCCGGTTCACGGATGAAGCCCAGCCCCCTTTCCCCGGGCCCGGAAATCCCTCACACAACCCCCCGCCGCGGGGTTTCCCCCCGGGTACCCCTTTTTCTCTCCCCCCGGAACTCTCTTTGTCCGCGATCAGCTCTGCATGTTGTCGCTGACGGTTTGAGCTTCCCGCTTTCCCCCTGCGGGGTTTTCTGCTTCTCCTCCGCTTTGCCCCTTTTTCCAAACCTGGGGCGGTTATGGGCCCGACGCCCCCCCAGGCGCGCCATCTCGTCCCAGTGAGGGGGGAACGACGGACACCCCCCCTCGGTGCCCCCCCCCGGGGGAAACCTTTTTATCTGCTGCGGCCTGGGGGCCCGGGCGGGCGTTCCGGAACTGGGGGGACTCCTCAACCCCTTTTGCCCCCACCCTTCACCGGTGGGATCGGGGTCGGTACTTTGGGGGGGGCCCCCCCCGGGTTTTTTCCCCTTTTGCCTTGGGAGCGGGAATTTGGGGAATTTAAAACGTGGGGGGTCGTTGAGGGGAGGATCACCGTGTCCCCCAGCCCCGCTTTTCCCGGGTTTACCCCGGGGTCTCTCGATCTTTTCCCAAACCCCGGGTTGGTACTGGCCCCTCTTTTTCAGGCGTGTTTTTTCTTTTTTGTTTCTAGAACCCCTTTTTTTCAGGGGCAGGACAGGGTTAATTTTTCCCCCGGGGCTGGTGGCGCTTGGGGGGCCCCGGGGGCCTCCCTTTTCCCCCGCTTCCCTGCTCGGTGCACAGTCCTGCTTCCATGATTTTCCCCCAAAAAATTCTTTCCCCCCCCCAAAAAGACCCCCGGGCTCTTCGTGGAGGCGGGTTTGCGTTCCCCTCCTCCCCGGGAAGGTAAAGGAGGAGGGGACCTCCTTTGCTGAGGGCAGGATCGCCTTTTTTTTAATAGCACTTTGGGGGGCCGGAATTTTCTTCCCCGCCCAGGGGGGGACGCCCACAAAGGGTTTACGCCCCCTTCTTCCCCAGCCCCTGAGGGCGCGAATAGGGCCCGACAAAAATGGTTTTTTTGGGGGCGCCAAAAGTGCAAAACAGTCCTTTTTCAAAAAAACAATTCCTTAGGCACGGGGGGCTCGCAATTCGGGGTTTTTTCGCATCCTTTCGTGCCCCAAAATTTTTGTGTCGACCCCCCCCCAAAAATTGGGGGTTCCCCAGGGAAAGGGGGTATCAAAAAAACCCCGTAAATTTGGGGGGTTTTTTGCACGGGTAGCTGTGGCTCTTTGGGCCCCCTGGCGGTTTTGGGTATGTTGGGGGAAATTTACGGGGATTTTTTTATTACGTTCGTGAGCCAGTATTTTTTGGTAATTTTTTCCCAGCGTTTGTTTTAATCCTGAGGGGGGGTAGGCAGCAAAGTTTGTCGGGTCCCCTACAGGTGGGAGGGCCCCTAAAAGTCTATAAATTTTGTAAAATGGGGAAAATAATAACACAGTCTCACAGGGGCGGGTTTCTTTCCATACCTTTACTTTAAGATGTTCGGCAGGGCCCAGGGGGGGTATCCAAGGTAGGTATCTTGAAAAAGAGGGGAAAATTTGGGGGGGGCCCCCTTATTTTTAACAAAAAGATACAACCCCCCGAAGCGTATTCCCCCCCAATAACCCCAAGCTAATCCATAGCTGACCCCCCCGTCTTTTTGGGTAGGGGCCTTCCTGCGAGAGAGCTGAATTCATTTTTTGGGTCGGCTCAAATTTCTTCACCCCCCCTGCCCCCCGGGTTACGTACGACTAAAATGGGGCTTTTTTCCGCGCCCTTTAAGGGGCCGGGTAAACCCCCGGGTTTTTTTAAAAATATGTTTGAAAATAATATGACCCTTCGGGCCCCGGGGGCCGGGTTTTGTGCAGGACTTTTAAACCCCTAAGAAACTTTCCAATAAACTTTCCCGGGGTTTTTGCCGTCCCCGGTGAAAAACACTACATTTTTGCATAAAGTCGGGAGTTTTCTTCCTTTTTTTACTTTTTTTAAAGTTAGTTACATTTTTCCCCTTTTAAAAAAAGGGAGGGCAGTCTCTAAACCCTTTTTATGCCCCTTTTAAAAGGGGATTTGAAGTCTTTCTGCACTAAGCTTCTTTTTTTTTTCAAGTTTCAGGTGAGGTACAGCTCGGGCCTTTAGGCGGGGGAAATTTTGAACACCCGTACTAGACTCCCCCTTTTCCCAAAAAATGATGAGCAATCTGGATGCTTCCTCCCTCCAGAGACTCCAGACGCTCTCTGTCCGAAGACAGGAATAAAACCCTTTTTAAAATCACTCAACACAATCACCTTACCCCCCTAAAAAGTAAAAATACACACCCTAAAAGGGGGGGTGTGTATGTTGAGTGAAGGGGTATTTAGCATTAAAAAAAAGTCTCGCCCACACCTCCGGGTTCTGCGTTGCCTAAACCCGGGCTACCCATTGCTTGTCATTTTTAGAAAAGAAACCCGGGGTTAAAATTATCGAGGATAGTCGCATGCGACGGTCTGTTAGTACACCACCTGCAGCACTAAAGACGCCCCGAAAATACACTGGCAGCAGGGAACCCCAGCACCCCAATGCAAATGGAAAGTTGGCCAGTACCGTTTTGAGACCCCAAAATTGAAAGGGGAAGACCCAAAAACTGGGAGAAAAGGGGGAAAAAAGTAGAAAGTCTTCCCCCATCCTTAGGGAAAAACCCGTTGCCCTGCGGGCTGGAGCGTCTCGGTAGTGTAGACATTTGTGGCGCTCCCCGCAAAATTCGAATTTTTTGGGAACATACGGTTTTGCCCTGTGCAGAGGGCTTTGGCTCCCTTGTTCAGGCTGTCTCCACTGCCTCGAGCACAGAGTGTTTTAAAAAAGCATGCAGCAGCAGGGCTTCGGTGGAAGGAAAACATTATGGATTGCCCAGTGTGTTTTGGTACTCCCCATTTTACGCCCCCGGGTTTTAACGGGTGATGGGTTTTTTAAGTTGTGGGGGGGTAGCGAGGGCTAGGAGGGGTCCCCCAAAAAATCAGAGTGGGAAATGGGGCGATGCGGGGTTTTTTTTCCAGGCATTTTTTCCCGCATGAATCAAATGTGCTCAGCTCCCAATGGCCAAAAAAACGCTGTCCCCTGCAAGAGGCGTCTCCTGTGCTTTGGATCACCCCACCCTCGCTCTACATACGACTAGAGCGTTGGGGACCTCCCCTGGACCCGATGTTTTTTCCTCCCCATTGCTCCCCCCCCCTATCCTCCTAAAAAAGTGACCCCTCCCCAGCCCTTTGGGGGGAAAACCACGTTGCGCTGCGTCCAGAAGGTGAGGGAAAATTAGTGCTCCTCATCCTCCCCCTCTTCCAAAACCCCCCCCCCTTTTAGTTTTTTAAATTTTTTTTTGAAGGGAAAAAAGGGGGGGCATCAGGTGACTAGTGCTCATCGCATCCCAACCCGCGTTACCAAAAAGGGACCCCAAAACGTGGCAGGGGTTTTTTTAGAGGCCCCTCAGTGTGGTGAAGTGTGAAGGGAAAATTTTGGGGAGTGATTGCCCCCTGAGCAGCTTTTACTCCATTATGCTGGCTGCTGCTCACCCCCGCCCCAAATATGAAACGGGAACCCCCCCTGGGGGGTAGTCACATATGAGGGCGATTTTGGGGGGAAGGCAAAAATCTGCTTTTGCAGGCGGGAAATGCTTTTTGGGCCAGGGGGGGAACCAAAAAGGGAGCCCACTAGGGGGACCTTGTGCGAGTGCATCAAGATCCGGATATCCTCAAAAAACTCTGCCGCCCAAGTTGAGACGGGCCCCAAAAGGGTTTTGTGGTGAGGGGCCCAAGGCCAACCCCCCCACCAGATTTCGGCCATTGTCACACCCCTAAAAGCCTGGCGGGGAGTTCCTGGCAAAAACCCCACACGTCGCTTCCTGTTGATGGCATTCCGCCCCCCTGCGTTTTGTGTGGCTTCGTTTCCCCCGGGGGAAAAATTAATTTCAGGAGGCCTTTTGGGTTTGGGCCCGGTGTGTTTTATGGGTCGCATCGGGTTTTAAGCGTTCAGGGGTCCATGTGGGGTTTAACCTGACGGTTCCTCGTGATGTTTCGAGGAACGGAGTGGGGGGGGTCAATGTGGACCCCTGATTCCAAAAACCCTTTGGGGTTGGAAAACCCCCCGTACAGCGCCCCTCGCAAATCTGTACCCGGCCCCCCCAACTTTTACCCAATGCGCAGTGGGGAAAAAAGGGTTTGTCGGGGCCCTGGGTGGGGGGCCCCGCACGGGGGGCAGGTGGACCTTGCTATGATGGCGTTTAGCAGGCATGTTTTTTTTTTTTCCCCCCCAAAATGCTTTTGAAAACAGGGGCGGCTTGCCGCTGAAATAAAATCGGCGGGGGAATTGTATTTGGGACTCCCCAATGCCTTTAAGTTCGGAAACTGTCAGTTCCACCAGCCTGAATGACGGGTTTAAAAAGGGAGGGGAGTTTTCCCAATGCCAGAAATTGGGGGGCCCTTTGTGCCGGGGAGGGTTTCCCCCGATTGGCCTTTTTACCCCTGCCTGTGCTACCGTGGCGTTTTGTGGCCTGGGAGTGAGGATGGGGGGGGAAATTTGCAGCTTGGGTGGAATAACGGGGGGCCCCGGACAACAGTGCCCAGGGTTTTTCCCCTGGCGATCCTGTGAGGAAGCGAAACCCGCTGTGTGTGAGCTTGGGGGGAAGGGGGCTCCAACACGAGCTAAATGAAATGCGCTGTAGGTTGGCCCCACTTTCCAGTGTGTCTTGGAAAACAACCACGTTTTTTTGCCCCACATGTTTCCACATTTTTGTGGTTTAAAAGGGGGGTTTACATTTTTACCTCTTTTTACTTTTTTGATTAACAGCTTGATTTGAAAATGAAATTCCTGCAAGTGTGGGCAAAAAAGGACCCGCCCTGCAGCCCCCGGGGCGCCCGTTTTTGGCTTTTGGGAAAAGGGGAAAAAACTCGGGAAGGGGGGGCCAAAGGAGGAAAAGGAAACCCGAGTCTGCAGGGAACTCTCCCACTTTTTGGCCCGGGGCAATCTCTTCCTCAGAGCTGCTACCCCACCCTTTTGTTCCTCACCCCTGTTGGGTCTTGGCCCCCCATTTCCACTCCCCCCTTCCAACCCTGTGCTGTTGGGGGGCTGGCCGCACCAGCTCAACCCAAATTTGGGACCTGAGTCTCAATTTTACATCAATGCGTTTTTGCGGGGGTACCATCAGCCTGGGTCACCCGCCTCTTCACATTCAAAAGAACAAGCGTTTTCGCATCACTGAAACTGCCCTTCTTCACTTCCAGAATGCTGCTTGGCTGGGGGCCCCCCCTTTTTTAAAAAACCCGGGTTCTGAGAACGAAGCAGAGGGCCCGGGGTGGCCCCGTTAAGAACTTTTCTGTGCCGGGGAATTTTTGGGGCGGTGAACGGACAGATGGTTTTTCAACAGTGCGTGGTCCTGAGAGGGGGGTTTGGAAAGGGGAAATTTAAGTGATTTTGGCTGCCACCCAAACCCCAAAAGGCTTCAATTTGTTTTTCCCCGCAGCAGGGGGGTACCCCTGATCCTAAAAAAATGCGAAAAAGGGGCCGTCAGGGGAAAAAATGGTGGATGCGTTTCACGGGGGGGGGAGCAGCCCCCCCCACCTCTCCCTGCTGGAATTCCACGGCCCCGACCAGGGCCCCCACTCCCTCCCTTTTTTTTATTTGGTTTGTTGCTAAAAAAGTCGGGAAAAAATTAAAAGGGCCCAAAAAGTGTGGTTTTTCCCCCAGAGATGCTTTAACACGAAACACAATGTCCACAAGGGGGGGAAAAAGGTACCCCTTTGTTACTTCTATTGTTTGAAACCCAAATGTATTTTATCGGATGGAAGGGCACACAAATTAGTTTTAGATTTTAAAGGAATGGGCAGAACCAATGGAGATAAATAAAAAGGGGTGAGCCACTGAGACACGCTCCCCAGATTTCAAGCACCCAGGGTTGAAAAAGTAACTGGACGTGATGTGCACCAAAAAAAAAAAAAAACAGTTTTAAAATAAACCCACTGAAAAAAAACGTTCACAATCGGGAAAAAGGTTCCCTTTTGGGTCTTTCTATAGTGTTTGCAACCAATGTATTGTATAGGGATGGAAGCGCCCCCCTAATGATTAGTTTTTAAATGGAATGGAGCCCCAAAATTGGAAAAAAAAAAAAAAGGGGATGACCACTGAGACACGCCAGCAGAGAAAAAGCACCCAGTGCTTAAAACAAGTAACTGGAGCGTGATGTGCACTCAAAAAAAAAAAAAACACAGACTAAAGTGAACACTGAAACACAATTTTTTCACAATCGTAAAAGGCTACTCCTTGTTTTCCTATAGTGTTTGAAAACCAAATGTTTGTAACGGGGGGGGGGGGCCAAAAAAAAAAATTAAAAAAAAAAAAACCAAAAAAATTAAAAAAAAAAATAAGGGGGGGCCCCTAATGCCTACAGACAGCGTTGCATGCGAGCAACTGCAGCGTCCCTGCACTCACACACCCCCTTTCCGAGCTTTTAAAAAACAAACAGGGAAAAAGGAAGCTTTACACAGGGGGTTTGGGAATACCTTTGCCCAGCCCAGTACACAAAATGCAATTTTAAAATGTCCCTCAGAGTCAGCAAAACACGTTCGCCCCCAACGAGTTCAAGCACAGTACGCTAAAAATGGGGGGGGCCCCTTTTTGTGCATTCTAATCTTTCACCCCCCCAAACCACAGCCATCCCCTTGTTAAGAGACCGCGGGAAATTACAGGATGTGCCCACACTTTTTTGGGGATTCCCCATTGGCTGATAAAAATACTTTGCCTCCAAAGAATTATGGGTTTTTCCCCGATTCCGGTTCGATTAGGAAAATTCGGAACTTTTTTCGGTTTCCCCTTTAACGCGAATTTTGGGCCCCGATCCTGAACTTCCGGTTTTCCGGAATGTCAACACTATTAAGAGGTCCATTTTCTGTTGGGGGTAAAGGGGGGGCCTTTTTTTTTTTTGGGGCAATATAGGGGCCATTATTTTTGTAGGAGCAATAATGGACTTTTTATTTGAAGAGAATTGGGGGGGTCATTATTCTGTATGGAGCAATTAGGGGGGCCCTTTTCTTTTGGGAAAACTTATATGGGGCCCTTATTCTGTTTTGGGGCAATATTGGGGCCTTATTCTGTATGGACAAATAGGGGTTTTTATTCTGTAGGGCATTATATGGAGTCTTTTTTCTGTATGGAGCAATTTTTGGGGCTCATTTTTCTGAGGAAAGCAATATAGGGGTCATTATTCGTAGGAGAAATATATGGGGTCATTTTTCTGTATGGAACAATATAGGGGGCTATTATTCTATATGGAGAAATATATGGGTCTTTTTTTCTTTTATGGGCTTTATAGGGGGTCTTTAAATTCTGTAGGGGGAGCATTTATGGGGCTCTTTTTCTGTATGGAGCTTTAGGAGTTTTTTTTTCTGTTGGGCATTAATGGGGCCCTTTTCTGTATGGAGAAATTAAGGGGGGCCTTTTTACTGTAGGAGCATTTAGGGGGCTCACTATTCTGTTGGAGCATTAGGGGGGGATCTTTTTTGTAGGAACTTTTGGGAGTCTTTTATTCTGTGGGCATTTTAGGGGGTCCTTTTTCTGTATGGAGCTTTTTAATATGAGGTCATTATTCTGTATGGAGTTTTAGGGGGCCTTTATTCAAAAATGGGAGAAATTTTTAGGGGGTTTTTCTGATGGACTTTTGGGTTTTTTTTCTTTATAGGGGCCCAATTCTGAGGGAAATTTATAGGGGTTTTTTTTTTACAAATGGGGGCCCCTTTATTTTTTTTAAATTTTTTTTTAAATTTGTTTTGGGGATTTTTTTTTCCCCTTATTCTTGTTAAAAATTTTTTCTTTGGGCAAATTTTTTTTGGGTTAAATTTTTTTTTCCCGGGGCCATTTTTGGGGCCCCTTTTTAAAACTTCTTTATCTTTACCACCCTCTTTTCACCCTCTTAATCTTCCTTATCTTCCCCTTTTTCTTTTAAAAACCCTTTTTCCCCCCTTTTTTTTTTCTTTTAGTGTCGCCTATCGCCACCAAAATTTTTTTTTTTTTCCATTTTCATTAAAAATTTTTTATCCCCGGGATCCCCACAATTGTCCCCTTTTTTTTGACCATTTTCCCCCTTTTTTCCCCCCCTCTTTCTCACTTTTTTTTTCCGCTTTTTTTAAAAACTCCATCATCTCCATCTTCTTTTCCATTGTCTTCCTTTTTCTTTCTTTTTTCCCCCTCTACTATTTCTTTTTTCCCTATTTTATTTCTCCCCCCCTCCCTTTTCTTCTGCATCTTTTTTTCTCCCCCCTCTTTTTCCCCTCCACAAAACCCCTTTTTTTTCTCTGTCTTCTTCTTCACCACCATCATCATCCCACCATCCTCTTCCCCTTTTTTTTTTTTTGCATTTATCCTTTTCCCCCTTTTCCACTTTTTCTTCCCCCCGCATCATCTTCCCATCATTTTCCTCTTCTGGGGCCCCCAAATTTTTTTTTCCACCCCCCCCCCTCTTCTAAAAATTTTTTTTTCCCCCAAAAAACATCAACTTCTTTTCCCCCCCCCTCCTCTTCTTTGTATCGTTTTTTTTTTCCCCATGCCCTCTTCTCCCTCTTTTTCTTCCCCCTCGTCATCATCTTCTCCCCCAATTCCTCTCTACATCTTTTTCCCCTTTCCCCCCCTGTCAACATTTTCTCCCACCCAAAAATCCTCTTTTTTCATCCTTCTTTTCCCCCCCCTTTATCTTCCCCCCGCATCCCCCCTCTTTTTCTCTTCTTTTTTCCCCCCGTTCCCCCCCTTTTCCCCTTTTCCCCTCTTCTACATCCCCTTTCTCCCCCCTCATACCTTCTCCCCCCTCCTCCCCCTTTACATCTTTTTTCCTCATCTCTTCTTCCCCCCCCCTCCTCTTCTACATCATTTTTTTTCCTCTTGTTTATCAAAAACCCCCCCATCCCCTCTTCTACATCTTTTTTTTCCCCCCCTCATCATCTCCCCCCATCCTCCTTTTCTACATCTTTTTTTTTCCCCCTTTTTACTCCTCCAAAACCCCCCTCTTCTCATTTTTTTTTCCCCCTCATCAATTCTCCATCATCCCCCTTTTTTTGATCTTTTTTTTTTCCACCTCCTCCTCTTCTACATTTTTTTCCCCCCGTCATCATTTCCCCCCTCCTCCTCTTCTACATCTTTTTTCTCTCTCTCCACCATCCTCCTCTTCTACACTTCCATCTCTTTCCACATTCTCTTCATTTTCCCCTTGTCATCATCTTCTCACACATCCTCCTCTTCTACATCTTTTTCTTCCCCATCGTCATCATCTTCTCCACATCCTCCTCTTCTACATCTTTTCTTCCCCCTGTCATCATCTTCTCCACCATCCTCCTCTTCTACATCTTTTCTTCCCACGTCATCATCTTCTCCACATCCTCCTCTTCTACATCTTTTTCCCCATGTCATCATCTTCTCCACCATCCTCCTCTTCTACATCTTTTTCCCACTTCATCTTCTCCACCATCCTCCTCTTCTACATCATCTTTTTTCCCCACCGTAATCATCTTCTCCACCATCCTCCTCTTCTACATCTTTTTTCCCACGTCATCATCTTCTCCACCATCCTCTCTTCTACAACTTTTTTTCCCCACCGTAATCATCTTCTCCACCATCCTCCTCTTCTACATCTTTTCTCCCCTTGTCATCATCTTCTCCACCATCCTCTCTTCTACATCTTTTTCTTCCCCCTGTCATCATCTTCTCCACCATCCTCCTCTTCTACATCTTTCTCCCCCTGTCATCATCTTCTCCACCATCCTCCTTTCTACATCTTTTTTCCCCACCGTCATCATCTTCTCCAAAATCCTCCTCTTCTACATCTTTTTTCGCCATCGTCATCATCTTCTCCACCATCCTCCTCTTCTACATCTTTTTCGCCATCGTCTTCTCCACCATCCTCCTCTTCTACATCTTTTCCCTGTTCTTCTCCACATCCTCCTCTTACATCTTTCTTCCCCGTATCATCTCTCACATCCCTCTTCTACATCTTTTTTCCCTGTCATCATCTTCTCCACCATCCTCCTCTTCTACATCTTTTCTTCCCCTTGTCATCATCATCTTCACCATCATCCTCCTCTTCTACATCTTTTCTTCCCCATCGTCATCAACTTCTCCTCCATCATCCTCCTCTTCTTCTGTATCGTTTTCTTCTCCACCATCATCCTCTTCTACATTTTTTTTCTCCACTGTCATCATCTTCTCCACCATCCTCCTCTTCTACATCTCTTTCTTCCCCTTGTCATCATCTTCTCCACCATCCTCCTCTTCTACATCTTTTTCTTCCCCACCTTCATCATCTTCTCCACCATCCTCCTCTTCTTCATCTTTTTCTTCCCCATCATCATCAACTTCTCCATCATCCTCCTCTTCTTCTGCATCGTTTTCTTCTCCACCATCCTCCTCTTCTACATCTTTTTTCCCCACCGTCATCATCTTCTCCACATCCTCCTCTTCTACATCTTTTTTCTTTCCCACCGTAATCATCTTCTCCACCATCCTCCTCTTCTACATCTTTCTTCCCCTTGTCATCATCTTCTCCACCATCCTCCTCTTCTACATCTTTCTTTCCCTTGTCATCATCTTCTCCATCATCCTCCTCTTCTACATCTTTTTTCCCCACCATCATCATCTTCTCCATCACCATCCTCCTCTTCTACATCTCTTTTTTCCCCTTGTCATCATCTTCTCCACTATCCTCCTCTTCTACATCTTTTTCGCCATCGTCATCATCTTCTCCACCATCCTCCTCTTCTACATCTTTTTCGCCATCCTCTTCTCCACCATCCTCCTCTTCTACATCTTTTTCGCCAACGTCATCATCTTCTCCACCATCCTCCTCTTCTACATCTTTTTTCCCCACTGTAATCATCTTCTCCACCATCCTCCTCTTCTACATTTTTTTCGCCATCATCTTCTCCACCATCCTCCTCTTCTACATCTTTTTCCCCACTGTAATCATCTTCTCCACCATCCTCCTCTTCTACATCTCTTTCTTCCTCTTGTCATCATCTTCTCTACTATCCCTCTCTTCGTCTGCGTCTTTTTCTTCTCCATTATCATCTTCTCCATCATCCCTCTCTTCGTCTGCGTCTTTTTCTTCTCCATTATCATCATCTTCTCCACCATCTTCCTCTTCTACATCTCTTTCTTCCCCTTGTCATCATCTTCTCCACCATCCCTCTCTTCGTCTGCGTCTTTTTCTTCTCCATTATCATCATCTTCTCCACCATCCTCCTCTTCTACATCTCTTTCTTCCCCATGTCATCATCTTCTCCACCATCCTTCTCTTCATCTGTGTTTTTTTCTTCTCCATTATCATCATCTTCTCCACCATCCTCCTCTTCTACATATTTTTCCCACCGTAATCATCTTCTCCACCATCCTTCTGTTCTACATCTTTTTTCCCACCGTAATCATCTTCTCCACCATCCTCCTCTTCTACATATCTTTTTCCCCACCGTAATCATCTTCTCCACCATCCTCCTCTTCTACATCTTTTTCGCCAACGTCATCATCTTCTCCACCATCCTCCTCTTCTACATCTTTTTTCCCCACTGTAATCATCTTCTCCACATCCTCCTCTTCTACATCTTTCTTCCCCTTGTCATCATCTTCTCCACCATCCTCCTCTTCTACATCTTTTTTTCCCACCGTCATCATCTTCTCCAAAATCCTCCTCTTCTACATCTTTTTCGCCATCGTCATCATCTTCTCCACCATCCTCCTCTTCTACATCTTTTTCGCCATCGTCTTCTCCACCATCCTCCTCTTCTACATCTTTTTCCCCACTGTAATCATCTTCTCCACAATCCTCCTCTTCTACATCTCTTTCTTTCCCCTCGTCATCATCTTCTCCACCATCCTCCTCTTCTACATCTTTTTTCCCATCATCTTCTCCACCATCCTCCTCTTCTACATCTTTTTCCCCTTGTCATCATCATCTTCCCATCATCCTCCTCTTCTACATCTTTTTCTTCCCATCGTCATCAACTTCTCCTCCATCATCCTCCTCTTCTTCTGTATCGTTTTCTTCTCCACTCATCCTCTTCTACATTCTTTTTTCTCCACTGTCATCATCTTCTCCACCATCCTCCTCTTCTACATCTCTTTCTTCCCCTTGTCATCATCTTCTCCACCATCCTCCTCTTCTACATCTTTTTCTTCCCCACCTTCATTATCTTCTCCACCATCCTCCTCTTCTTCATCTTTTTCTTCCCCATCATCATCAACTTCTCCATCATCCTCCTCTTCTTCTGCATCGTTTTCTTCTCCACCATCCTCCTCTTCTACATCTTTTTTCCCCACCGTCATCATCTTCTCCACATCCTCCTCTTCTACATCTTTTTTTTCCCACCGTAATCATCTTCTCCACCATCCTCCTCTTCTACATCTTTTTCCCCTTGTCATCATCTTCTCCACCATCCTCCTCTTCTACATCTTTCTTTCCCTTGTCATCATCTTCTCCATCATCCTCCTCTTCTACATCTTTTTTCCCCACCATCATCATCTTCTCCATCCCCATCCTCCTCTTCTACATCTCTTTTTTCCCTTGTCATCATCTTCTCCACCATCTCCTCTTCTACATCTTTTTCGCCATCGTCATCATCTTCTCCACCATCCTCCTCTTCTACATCTTTTTCCCCACTGTCATCCTCTTCTCCACCATCCTCCTCTTCTACATCTTTTTCGCCATCATCTTTCTCCACCATCCTCCTCTTCTACATCTTTTTCTCCCACTGTAATCATCTTCTCCACCATCCTCCTCTTCTACATCTCTTTCTCCTCTTGTCATCATCTTCTCTACTATCCCTCTCTTCGTTCTGCGTCTTTTTCTTCTCCATTATCATCTTCTCCATCATCCCTCTCTTCGTCTGCGTCTTTTTCTTCTCCATTATCATCATCTTCTACACCATCTTCCTCTTCTACATCTCTTTCTTCCCCTTGTCATCTTCTTCTCCACCATCCTCTCTTTGTCTGCGTCTTTTTCTTCTCCATTATCATCATCTTCTCCACCATCCTTCTGTTCTACATCTTTTTTCCCACCGTAATCATCTTCTCCACCATCCTCCTCTTCTACATATCTTTTTCCCCACCGTAATCATCTTCTCCACCATCCTCCTCTTCTACATCTCTTTATTCCCCTTGTCATCATCTTCTCCACCATCCTCCTCTTCTACATCTCTTTATTCCCCTTGTCATCATCTTCTCCACCATCCTCCTCTTCTACATCTCTTTCTTCCCCTTGTCATCATCTTCTCCACCATCCTCCTCTTCTACATCTCTTTCTTCCCCATGTCATCATCTTCTCCACCATCCTTCTCTTCATCTGTGTCTTTTTCTTCTCCATTATCATCATCTTCTCCACCATCCTCCTCTTCTACATCTTTTTCCCCACCGTAATCATCTTCTCCACCATCCTTCTCTTCTACATCTTTTTCCCCACCGTAATCATCTTCTCCACCATCCTCCTCTTCTACATCTCTTTCTTCCCCTTGTCATCATCTTCTCCACAATCCTCCTCTTCTACATCTCTTTCTTCCCCTTGTCATCATCTTCTCCACCATCCTCCTCTTCTACATCTCTTTCTTCTCCATTATCATCTTCTTCTCCACCACCCTCTTCTTATTCTGCATCTTCTTTTCCTCCATTACCTTCTTTACCATCTTCTTCTTCCTTAGTCTTTTCGTCTCTTGTAGCTTGTCTTCTTTGGTCTCTCTCAGTGTGTCTACCTTTCCATAGTGTTGATGTTTTGGTAATGATCTGTTATGAGCTGTCTCTATTTTGCATTTTCCTGTGATGTCGTTGATCCAGGTCAGTGAGCGCAGTCTATATTTCACCAATATTTCTACATTTGCAGATGCCTCTTCTCACATCGATTGTGTGCAATTCTCTATCTCATTTACCATACATCTGAGATATATTTAAGAAATGTGAAATAATCCTTGAAGAAACCTGACATAAAGAATTAATCCTAGAATTGTACATTTCGTGTCTGTCTGCTCCAGCGAGGTCGTCCTTGGGCCATTTAATGAACATTCATGAAAAATGGTGTTAATAGACCAGATATTCTGTCACTAAATGTAACGACATGTACTCGTTAATGAAGAACCATTACATTTAAGGCCAAGAGGTGTGTGAGGAAGTCGGCAGTGCAAACATGACTTCTATGGTCGCTGGTTAAAAATGTTCTGTAGACACCATGAAATCCTGCAGAGTCTTCGTTTTACAGGTGAAGCTTCTCGTCTGGTTGTCAGCTTCATCCCACCTTGGCCTCTGAGTTCCAGCGAATGAACAATTTATACATCGTGTCATGGTACCTAGCAATATCATCTAAAAGGGAAAATGGAGAAAATGTCCTGCTGTGTTCGGATGAAAAGACACTGCTGTATTAGAGGCAAGAAGTAATATTGGGATTTGGACTTGTAAGGATTCCAGACAGGAGGGAACGCGTTTGCAGCCTGGATTGTCCTCTAGTCCAGTGACAATCTGAGCACTGCACCCTACAGTTTTTGTACTCTTCATTTTTTTTTCTTATTCTTTTAGTGTAGATGTAGAATTGCACTTGCTTCAAAATGTGCAAAGTCTGGTCCTAAACTGCCAGAAGCCATTGATGCAGTAATGTTCAAAGAGAAGGGACCGCACGTAGGACTTGTTGGAGATTGGGATGGGATATTTAGGTCACTTCTGCCCAAAGCACTTGTAGCAAAGTAACAGAACATTTTACACTTGGCCGTTCATCAGCAGACCGGTAAGAGACAAGTTTCATGTAAGAAGCTGTGACCGTGTTACATCACTCATTCTTAAAACTGTTACTGGAGTTTGTTACTGCACATTGTACCTCTGATTCCAGAACATTCATGTGATGAAACGGGCACACGGTCCGCCACACGGTAGCCCGGGGTATCACGGCTTGTGATCACTCCGTGCCGCCAATGTGACGAATACGCGCACACACATGACGGCTGCTGCCTTCCGACCCAGTAACTGCAGGGATTTATAATTATCCCACTTCCCTTTAGGAACTTGCAGCTCTCTGGTGCCCCCCTTACCCTCAGGTCAGTCAGGGAACTGCACCTAGGATAATTAGTCACCAGACGGGTCACTTGGATGTGTGCTGGCTATTGGGCACGCTGCAGTGAGGGAATTATAATTACTCTGGGCCGCGGCCGGGCAATACTCTTATAAAACCCGCTCCGTCACTGCCAGCGCCACCCAATAGATTAACACTTTACACCCCTTCCTTTAAGCTGCCACCAGCTACGGTTTACTTGGAACAATTTATCAAGAGGGTCCGTAGCAACCCCAAAACAGTAGCGTAGTACGTCAGGCACGTGAAAATTCGTTTATAGAGCAGGAGAAACAAACTAATAATTTTATAGGTTTATTCCTTAAAAAAACAGGCAGTGCTTATACAATATAAAAAGATGGAACAAACTGAGACAATATCGTTATTTACAAATGCAGTTATAAAATAAAATAGGATTAAAGATGAAAATCACTCACATGGTAGTTACAGGCAAGACTGGCTGGGGGAGGAGCCACACGTCATAGTTCATTTGCAGATCTCTTAGTCAAGACGTCACAGCAAGGAATGAATGAGGAGCTTCCCTGCAAGCCTTATACATGTCGGCTTCTGACCTCACAAAAGGGGCTGGTTTTTCTGGCCACCTCCAGAAGTGTATGATTTGAGCTCTGAAATATCATAAGGTCCATCCCTCGTCCTGTGAACCTAGCAGAATAACGGCAGACCTATCAATGATCTTACTTTAAAATGACAGTTCAAATGAGCCCAAACTTGGATGAGATAGTTCATAGGGCATCCGAGAATTCCATTTCTCGGGTTCTGTTGGAGTTACGGGTTCACCAGTACCACGGGAACGATGCCCGTCGGCGCATGGTTCAACACAGTGACTTTCATGTTTCTGACACAAATTCCCACCGTGTTATCACCAAAAGGAATGAATCCTCATAATGGCTGCTATAGAAGGAGAGCACATGTGAAGACAATGGAGACCCCCTACGGTGAGGCGGGAAACTCCAGTGCTGGGAGCTCAGATTACACTGAGCCTTACTTGTGTGCAGGCTGGGGGGTTGGTGAGAAGCGTGAGCTGCAGAGAGGAGGAGGGAGGGCTTTGCTTTGTGGGCTGTCAGCAGTACAAAAAAAAAAAAGATGAGGACGGCAATTCCAGCACAGCACTCATCACAATCAGGTTTTGGGTCGTCGTCTCTTGTCCATCACTGATCAGCTGTTACCAAAATGGAAAAAAAGAGATCCATCGTTCTCCGGTTATTGAATGGAAACTCTGCTCAGTTTTGAAGCCCTAAAGTATGTAATGTCCGCCATGAAAGTCTCAAATAAAGGCCTTATAACATGGCGCGTTCTCCGTAACGTACTACCAAGCCATCGCTTCCCAAAACTTACGGGAATGAAGTGTTTGGATTAGAGGTAAAGGTAATACGAAATGAAAGTGTTAGAATATTGGGGGATCTAAGAATGAAGGGAATTTCTGAGGCTTTTTTATCCATGTCCAGTCTGTGGCTGCAGGGCGCTGTAATGGCAGGTACGTTCTCATTCACTTCTAGTCGGGGGCTTGTGGAGACCCCCAAGCCAATAGCTGAGCCTGATAATATGTCTTGTCACTAATCCCCTTGCTGGTGACTCCCCCTAATGAATGTCCATCAGGTACATTGTGGATTGTAACCTCGTTCTTCTTCTTCAGGTGGAGGCACAGGAGCTGGCAGAGGCTTCTTTCTGGGTGAAGGCCCAAGAAGAAAAGTTTGAATACCCCGATCTGTTTTCAAAATTGGCTCAGACGTTTGCAACACACCAGAAAGGTAGGAAAGCTGCAGATTTCGGCATAAGTTCATGTAAATGTGGATATATGTCTATGTATGTGGAGTATATAATATGTCTATTGTGCTCGTCAAGGGAGGATCCATAATGCTGTGTCAACCATGATCACATGGATCCCCCTACTCTACCGAAGTGCAAAATGTGTATATTTGTAGGATTATCTTAAAGCCTCCTTAGTGTCCAATTAATATGTGTAGAGACACAGGGGTCAGCGGGCACCCTAGTCCGCTAGCTGAAACCACATGAACCAGGGATCACCCAACCGAACGCCCCCTCTCCTTTTACTGTGGGCATAATGCTACTCAGACAACACAAGGTGAGGGTAAGTCAGTGTGCCAATACCTTATTGAACCACAAAACAGACAGATAACACATAGAACAGTCCCAGCAAAATACCCCATTATGGTGCACTTTACAGAGTCTCACCGTTCCGCTGACTCGCCGGGATAATGGCAGCTGCAACAAGTTATATACTGCACTCATAAAAATAAGGAGAAAGGTGCTCAAGTAGGATATCCGGCGATCACGATATAATCAAACAAATTTGACAAAAAACTTGAGTGCCAAGTTTTTTTGATTATTGGATAATAGCATCTGTTACTTCAGAGCTTCCAGGGTCGACTACCCCACCTGTGGCACACACACAGAGAGGAGGTAACTACAAGCGTAGGAAGGTGACAATCCATTCAGGTACAAGGCCAGTTGACCCGTGGTCACAATCTAGCTTCATTTTCCAGGGCTGACTACCTCACCTGTGGCACACACAGAGAGGAGGTAACGACCAGTGTAGGAAAATAACAGTCCATTCAGGTACGAGGCCAGTTGACCGGAGGGTCAAAACCTGGGTTCATCTTCCAGAGCTGACTACCCCATCTGTGACACACACAAAGAGGAGGTAACAACAAGCGTAGGAAGATGACAGCCCATTTAGTTACATGGCCAGTTGACCGGAGGGTCACAACCTGGCTTCCCCGAACTTCTCCATAAAGCCAGGAGACCGGCGGGTCCCAATCCTGGCTTTCTCCAAACGAGTCCATGGATTTGCGATTGTCAGCGGAGCAGAACTATATTCTTCCAGCCAGGGCTGTGGTCCCCTAAGCTGGCATCCTGTAGAATGTTAAATCAGTGTCCCTTGTGATGGAGCCATGATGTATTGGCTCCTGTCCTGTAGAGACGCTCTGGATGTCTGTTGTTGTGAATGTGTTAGAAATGAATTCTGAGCAGAAGCTCCCTCTGGTGGTTACAAACAGTACTGAACCATTCAATGAAGATTGTGAAGATTGGCAATCAGGAGTTACAGACTGGTCTTATATAAGGGAGGTTCCCTCCCATCAGGGTTGCCGGTGAGCAATTGTTCTTGTCTCAACTGTGGTTCCTGGTTCACTTGGAAGCTTGCTGAGTCTTGCCTCTTCTCCTGCTCTCAGATAAAATATTTTCTGTTTTTATTTTTGTGCTTGCTTTTTGCATTGTTCCCTGCACTTCTGTGGAGGTCAGCCAGGTCCCCTCCGAGCCACTGTTATTTGTTCATTTGCCTTTTCCAGTTTTTTCAGTGGCTGCTGTTTAGTTTTGTTACACCAGAGAACTAATTTAGGTGGTAGAGGTCGTGTGATCTCAGGTGTTTTTGCAATTAGTAGAGTTGGTATTTTTTTAGGGTTTTTTGGATTGCAGTAAGTGTCCTTCCTATCCTTTTCTTTCTAGGAAGATTGGGCCCCAACGTTTGCTCATACTATTTTCTGTCTGTGTCTGTATTTCCTCTTGTCTAACCGCCATTACATGTTTGGGGGCTTCCTATGTTCTTTGGGGATCTGCTCCGGGGCAGATAGCTTTCCTCTTTCTATCTTTAGGTGTAGTTAGCCTCTCAGACTGTGACGAGGCGTCTAGGACCAACGTAGGAACGCTCCACGGCTGCCTTAGTTGTGGTGGTTAGTCAGGGTACTGCAATCCAGTAGATTCCAACCTCTCTGGTGTATTGCCGTTTTTGCCTGCTCTCCTCAGCTACCAAATCATAACAGTATCACCGGCCAAACTGAAAATTATATGGTACTCACAGAAGGGAAAGATAGTGTGAAAAAAAAAAAAAGTTGTCAGCGTTGTCAGAGATTTTTTCTTTTTTTTTTTTCCCTCTTTTTCTTTGGTGCTGAGGATTTTTTTTTCTCTCAATGGAGTTTGCACAGTTGTCTGGCTGTGTGGATCAGCTTGCCACTGAAGTTCGGAGTATTGCTACCTATCTTGCAGGGTTGCCGGTTGTGGAACCTAGGATCCCATGCCAGATTTGTTTTTGGGGGATCGAGCTAAATTTCTGAATTTCAAAAATAACTGTAAGTTGTTTTTTGCCTTAAAACCTAAGTCCTCAGGAAACGCAGCACAGCAGTTCAAATTGTCATCTCTCTCCTGCAAGGCGATCCTCAGGATTGGGCTTTTTCCCTGACACCTGGGGACCTGTTTTGAGTAATGTTGATGCATTTTTTCTGGCTCTGGGGTTATTTTACGATGAACCTAATGTCACTGATCAAGCTGAAAAAACCTTGTTGGCATTAAATCAGGGGCTTGACGACGCTGAGTTATACTGTCAGAAATTCCGAAAGTGGGCAGTCCTGACCAAATGGAATGATGATGCTTTGGCAGCCCTTTTTCGGAAGGGTCTGTCAGAGAATGTAAAAGATGTTATGGTGTGTTTCCCTGCTCCCTCTGGTCTCAATGATTCTATGTCATTAGCGATTCAAATTGACAGACGTTTGCGTGAGCGTAGAGGTATGCGTGGAATAGTGTTGCCTTGTGAACCAGCTTCTAACCCATGCAGTGTGATAGAGTGGCTTCTGGGGCACAGCGTCATGAGTTTCGAAAACACAATGGGTTATGTATCTACTGTGGTGACGCCTCTCATGCTATTTCAGTCTGCCCTAAGCGGGGAAGACGTTTTGCACGCTCAGTTGTCTTGGGTAGTGTTCAAACTAAATTTCTGTTGACTGTTACCCTGATTTGCTCCCTGTCCACATTTTCTGCTCAGGCTTTTGTTGATTCGGGAGCAGCTATTAACCTGATGGATTTTGATTTTGCTAAACGTTGTGGGTTTCCCTTGATACCCCTACGGAAGTCTATTCCCCTACTGGGGATTGATTCTACCCCTTTGGCTGAGAATAAACCCCAGTTCTCTACTCAGGTGATAATGAGGGTTGAACCTGATCATCAGGAGAATTGCAAATTTTTGGTGCTGTATAATCTGTTGTGAATGGGTTTGAGATGAGTTCTGAGCAGAGGCTCCCTTGGTGGTTACAGCGGTACTAGTGAGATTGTGAGGACTGGGAACAGGTGTTATGATTGGTCTTATGTAAGGAGTCATTTCCCATCAGGGTTGCCGGTGATCAATTGTTTGGTCTGAATCCTTCTTTCAGTTTCCTTGTAGCCTGTGTCGTGTCTGCATCTCTGCTATCAGATAGACAATTTCTATTTTGTGTTTTGCTATATTTTGCAGGTAAAAAAGGAAATACACCAGAGCAGTTGGAATCTATGAGATTGCAGTACCCTGACTAACCACCGCAACTAGAGGCAGCCGTGGAGCGTTCCTACGTTGGTCCTAGACGCCTCGTCACAGCCTGAGAAACTAACTACACCTAAAGATAGAAATAGGGAAAGCTATCTGCCCCGGAGCAGAACCCCAAAGATAATAGAAAGCCCCCAAACATGTAATGGCGGTTAGACAAGAGGAAACACTGACACAGAAAGAAAATAGAATGAGCAAACGCTGGGGCCCAAACTATCTAAATAGAAAAGGATAGGAAGGGCACTTACTGCAATCTCAGAAAACCCTGAAAAAACACCAACTCTACTAATTTCAAAATCACCTGAGATCACACGACCTCTACCACCTAAATTAGTTCTCTGGTGCTAAAAAAATCAAAACAGCAGCCACTGAAAAAAAACTGGAAAAAGCAAAAGTACAAAACACAGTGGCTGGACTAAACTGAGAGGGCAAAAGCCCCCGGAGGGGACCCTGAAGGCCCCCACAGAAGTGCAGGACAAAATGCAAAAATATAGCAAAAACACAAAATAAGAAATTGTCTTATCTGATAGCAGGAGATGCAGACACGACACAGCAGGCTACAAGGGAAACTGGAAAGAAGGATTCAGACCAGAACAATTGATCACCGGCAACCCTGATGGGAAAATGACTCCCTTACTATAAGACCAATCAGTAACACCTGATTCCCAGTCCTCACAATCCTCACTAGTACCGCTTGTAACCACCAGAGGGAGCCTCTGCTCAGAACTCATCTCAAACCCATCACACAATAATTGCATGACATTATTGTACTAGGTTTCCCTTGGTTACAGTCTCATAATCTTGTTTTGGATTGGAAATCTGCGTCTGTAACCAGTTGGGGCTGCCAATGTGTTAATGCCAACACTCCTGTTTTTTCTGCCTCTCCCCAGGCTCAGGATGTTCCTGACTTTTTGACTGATTTTTCTGATGTGTTTAGCGAAAGTAAATCTGCATCCTTGCCCCCCCATAGGAGCTATGACTGCGCTATTGAATTAGTGCCTGGTAGTAAATTCCCTAAAGGTCTTTAACTTGTCTGTACCTGAACATGACGCTATGCGGTCTTATATCAAGGAGTCATTGGGAAGGGTCATATCAGACCATCCTCTTCACCCTTGGGTGCCGTTTTTTTCTTTGTGGCCAAAAAGGATGGTTCATTAAGGCCGTGTATTGATTATCGTCTCTTGAACAATATCACTGTGAAATATCAATATCCGTTACTCTTGATTTCTGACCTGTTTTCCAGGGTGAAAAGTGCTACTTGGTTTACCAAGCTTGACCTCAGGGGGGCGTGTAACCTTATTCGCATTAAGCACGGGGATGAATGGAAGACGGCATTTAATACCCCAGAGGGGCATTTTGAGCACCTAGTGATGCCCTTTGGGCTCACTAATGCTCCTTCCGTCTTCCAGTCCTTCATGAATGACATTTTCAGGGATTTTGTGGATAAATTTCTGATTGTTTATTTGGATGATATCTTGATTTTTTCCAATGACTGGGACTCTCATGTGAAACATGTTCGGACTGTGTTCCAGATTTTGAGAGAGAATGCTCTGTATGTGAAGGGATCAAAGTGTCTTTTTGGCGTACAGAGGATCTCATTTCTGGGATTAATTTTGTCCCCATCTGTTATTGAAATGGACCCGGTCAAGGTTCAGGCCATCTGTGATTGGGTCCAACCTACTTCATAAAAGGCTGTTCAGAGATTCTTGGGTTTTGCCAATTTTTATCGTAAATTTATTGGTAATTTCTCTGTTATTGTTAAACCATTGACTGAGTTGACCAAAAAGGGTTCTGATGTGGTGAATTGGCCTCCTGAGGCAGTCTCTGCGTTTCAGGAACTTAAGCAGAGATTCACTTCTGCTCCTGTTCTACGGCAGCCTGATGTTTCTCTGCCATTTCAGGTTGAGGTTGATGCCTCTGAAATTGGGGCAGGTGCCGTTTTGTCCCAAAGAGATCCAGAGACCTCTAAAAGTAACCTTGTACCTTTTTCTCTCGAAAATTTTCTCCAACTGAACGTAATTATGACGTGGGTAATCGGGAGTTATTGGCCATGAAGTGGGCTTTTGAAGAGTGGAGACATTGGCTGGAGGGAGCCAAACATCAGATGGTGGTCCTCACGGACCATAAGAATCTGGTTTATCTGGAATCAACCAAGCGACTTAATCCTAGACAGGCCAGGTGGGCCTTGTTTTTCACACGTTTTAATTTTGTGGTTTCCTTTCTTCCTGGCACTAAGAATGTTAAGGCGGATGCCCTCTCGAGGAGTTTCCTTGCGGACTCTCCTGAGTTATCTGATCCTGCTGTTATTTTGAAAGAGGGTGTAGTTCTTTCCGCCATCTCGCCCAATTTGAGACTGGCTCTGGAAGGGTGTCAGGAGGATAAACCCGAGCGCTGCCCTATTGGGAAATTGTTTGTCCCAGACCGGTGGAAAAAGAGTGTGATGTTTGAGATTCATTGTTCCGCGTTGTTGGTTGTACCAGAGACTTGGTTAGTCGGTCCTTTTGGTGGCCTACTTTGTCTCGTGACGTCAGGGAATTTGTGCAGTCCTGCGGGACTTGCTCTCGCTCCAAGCCTTGCTCTCTGCTCTAGTGGTTTGTTGATGCCATTGCCTGTGCCCAAGAGACCATGGACCCATATCTCTATGGATTTCATTTCCGACCTCCCTGTTTCTCAGAGAATGACCGTTATCTGGGTGATTTGTGATAGGTTTTCCAAAATGATACATCTTGTGCCATTACCTAAGTTGCCTTCCTCCTCAATTGGTGCCTTTGTTCCTTCAGCACGTGGTTCGGTTACACGGCATTCCTGAGAATATTGTGTCTGACAGAGGAGTCCAGTTTGTTTCCAGATTTTGGAGGACTTTTTGTTCTAAACTTGGTGTTCAATTGTCTTTCTCCTCTGCTTTTCATCATCAGACCAATGGACAAACTGAGAGAACAAACCAGACATTGGAGACTTATCTGAGATGCTTTGTGTCTGCTGATCAAGATGACTGGGTTCTTTTTTGCATTTGGCTGAGTTTGCTCTTAATAATAGGGCTAGCTCTGCCACTTTGATGTCTCCATTTTTCTGCAATTTTGGGTTTCACCCTCGATTTTCTTCGGGACAGACGGAGGCTTCTGTCTGTCCAGGTGTTGACTCTGTTGTGGAGCGTATGCAGCAGATTTGGGACCAGGTAGTGGAGAGGTTGTCCCTCTCTCAGGAGAGGGCCCAGCGGTTTGCCAACCGGCATAGGACTGATGGTCCTCGGTTTGAAGTGGGGGACTTGGTCTGGTTGTCCTCAAGAAATATCCCTATGAGAGTTGCATCTCCTAAGTTTAAGCCTAGGTTCATTGGACCTTATAAGATCATGGAGATTCTTAATCCTGTTTCCTTTCGTTTACTTCTTCCAGGGACATTTAAGATCCATAACGTGTTCCACAAGTCCTTATTGAAGAGGTTTGTCGAGCCAGTGGTTCCTATGACTGCGCCTCCTGACCCTGTTTTGGTTGAGGGCAATCTGGAGTATGTGGTTGAGAAAATATTGGATTCTCGTTTTTCTAGATGGAAACTCCAATATTTGGATTAAGTGGAGAGGTTATGGTCAGGAGGACAATTCTTGGGTGTTTGCTTCGGACATCCATGCTAGGAGACTCATCCGTGCGTATCACAGAGCTCATCCTGACCGACCTGGTTGCCCAAATGAGGGTTCGGTGACCCCTCCTCAAGGGGGGGTACTGTTGTGAATGTGTTAGAAATGAATTCTGAGCAGAAGCTCCCTCTGGTGGTTACAAACAGTACTGAACCATTCAATGAAGATTGTGAAGATTGGCAATCAGGAGTTACAGACTGGTCTTATATAAGGGAGGTTCCCTCCCATCAGGGTTGCCGGTGAGCAATTGTTCTTGTCTCAACTGTGGTTCCTGGTTCACTTGGAAGCTTGCTGATTCTTGCCTCTACTCCTCCTCTCAGATAAGATATTTTTTTTATTTTTTCTTGTCATGCCGCCAGGTCCCTCCTCCGGGGGCTTGTGCTTCTCTCAGTTTATCTGAGCCACTGTTATTTGTTCATTTGCCTTTTCCAGTTTTTTCAGTGGCTGCGGCTTAGTTTTGTTACACCAGAGAACTAATTTAGGTGGTAGAGGTCGTGTGATCTCAGGTGTTTTTGCAATTAGTAGAGTTGGTATTTTTTTTAGGGTTTTTTGGATTGCAGTAAGTGTCCTTCCTATCCTTTTCTTTCTAGGAAGATTGGGCCCCAACGTTTGCTCATACTATTTTCTGTCTGTGTCTGTATTTCCTCTTGTCTAACCGCCATTACATGTTTGGGGGCTTCCTATGTTCTTTGGGGATCTGCTCCGGGGCAGATAGCTTTCCTCTTTCTATCTTTAGGTGTAGTTAGCCTCTCAGGCTGTGACGAGGCGTCTAGGACCAACGTAGGTACGCTCCACGGCTGCCTTTAGTTGCGGTGGTTAGTCAGGGTACTGCAATCCAGTAGATTCCAACCTCTCTGGTGTATTGCCGTTTTTGCCTGCTCTCCTCAGCTACCAAATCATAACAGTCTGTATGTTTTGGCTGAATCTCTGTCTCTCACAGAGGCATATAACCTTTTTTTATAATAAACAAGTTTTCTTCATCCAGTATTTACAGGTAATGGTAATAAGATCAACTCGCATTGTTTGATTATTTAATCTATTTGCATAGATTTTCCTCCTCTGTTTTGAATGCCAACCAACTGGCCGGCATGGACAATGCATAATTAGCATAGCAACAAACATCACTAGTCATCTAGGATAAGAGCACACTATGATATATGAAATATCAGCTTACAAGTCACTATTACAGGCTTACACAAGTAAAACTTTGTTTTCTTGGCCAACCAAAAAGAAACACATAAATTCAAAAGTCAATATATAGATAACAGTCTATTCTTCCTGGCTTGCTGAAAATAGATGTTGGGTTAATTAAGATACAATGCTGTGTCTCCACAAGATGACTCTCATATATTTTAAGAGGTTCTCCAACGAAAATAAGTCATCACCTATTTATAAGATGTGTAACATAGTAACATAGTTAGCAAAACCGAAAAAAAAGCCATTTGTCATCCAGTCCAGCCTATATTCCGTCAGAATAAATCCCCAGATCTACGTCCTTCTAAAGAACCTAATAACTTAAGATACAATATTGTTACGCTCCAGAAAGACATCCAGGCCTCTCTTGAACCCCCCGGCTGAGTTCCCATCACCACCTCCTCAGGCGAGGAATTCCAGATTCTCACTGCCCTAACAGTAAAGAATCCTCTTCTATGTTGGTGGAAAAACCTTCTCTCCTCCAGACGCAGAGAATGCCCCCTTGTGACCGTCACCTTCCTTGGTATAAACAGATCCTCGGAGAGATATTTGTATTGTCCCCTTATATACTTATACATGTTATTAGATCGCCCCTCAGTCGACATTTTAGTAGACTAAATAATCCTAATTTTGCTAATCTCTCTGGGTATTGTAGTTCCCCCATCCCCTTTATTAATTTT
>JARQOD010000008.1:324293-386353 GCA_033576555.1 Oophaga sylvatica | reverse complement strand
CGATGTACATGACTGGCGTACATGACTGGGTACATGACTGGCGTCATGACCGATGTACATGACTGGGTACATGACTGGCGTACATGACTGGTGTACATGACTGGCGTACATGACTGGCGTACATGACTGGTGTACATGACCGATGTACATGACTGGTGTACATGACTGGCGTACATGACATGTACATGACGGCGTACATGACTGGTGTACATGACTGGTTCATGACTGTGTACATGACTGGGTACATGACTGGGTCATGACCGATGTACATGACTGGCGTACATGACTGGCGTACATGACTGGTGTCCATGACTGGTGTACATGACGGCGTACATGACGGTGTACATGACTGGTGTCATGACGATGTACATGACATGGGTACATGACTGGGTACATGACTGGTGTACATGACTGGTGTACATGACTGGCGTACATGACGGTGTACATGACAGGGTACATGACTGGCGTACATGACGGCGTACATGACTGGGGTACATGACTGGCGTACATGACGGCGTACATGACGGATGTACATGACTGGGTACATGACTGGGGTACATGACTGGTGTACATGACTGGTGTACATGACTGGTGTACATCGACAGTGGGTACATGACTGGGTACATGACTGGTGTACATGACTGGGTACATGACTGGTACATGACCGGCGTACATGACGGGTACATGACTGGGTACATGACTGGTGTACATGACTGTGTCCCTGACTGGTGTACATGACTGGTGTACATGACTGGTGTACATGACTGGCGTACATGACGGCGTACATGACCGGTGTACATGACTGGTGTCATGACGGAGTACATGACTGGTGTACATGACAGGAGTACATGACTGGCGTACATGACTGGTGTACATGACTGGTGTACATGACCGGCGTACATGACCGGGTGTCCATGACGGTAGTACATGACTGGCGTACATGACATCGGCGTACATCGGGTACATGGGTACATGACTGGCGTACATGACCGGCGTACATGACAGGAGTACATGACTGGGGTACATGACTGGGTACATGACTGGTGTACATGACAGGTTGATGTACATGACTGGTGTACATGACTGGTGTACATGACTGGCGTACATGACGGCGTACATGACTGGTGTCCATGACCGGTACATGACTGGTGTCCATGACTGGGTACATGACTGGTGTACATGACTGGAGTACATGACTGGTGTACATGACTGGTGTCCATGACTGGGTACATGACTGGTGTCCATGACCGGTGTACATGACTGGTGTCACATGACTGGAGTACATGGACTGGTGTCATGACTGGTACATGACTGTGTACATGACTGGTGTCCATGACTGGAGTACATGACGGTACATGACGGTGTACATGACTGGGTACATGACCGGGTACATGACGGGTACATGACTGGGTACATGACGGCGTACATGACGGCGTACATGACTGGTAGTGGCGAGCAGTTGAAAAGTTGTGGCCATTTTTTTATTACGCTGACATGTGCTCTTGACGGCGGCGTTTGATCCAGCGCTGACTACATTCAGGATGGAGTAAAGATGTCAATCTCAAGGACTCGCGGCCTGAGTCTCAGCATTGAGGATGGAGTAGAAGACGTCAATCTCAAGGACTCGCGGGTGAGTCTCAGCATTGAGGATGGAGTGAAGACGTCAATCTCAAGGACTCGGCCTGAGTCTCAGCATTGAGGATGGGTAGAAGACGTCAATCTCAAGGACTCGCGGCCTGAAGTCTCAGCATTGAGGATGGAGTAGAAGACGTCAATCTCAAGGACTCGCGGTGCTGAGTCTCAGCATTGAGGATGGAGTAGAAGACGTCAATCTCAAGGACTCGCGGCCTGAGTCTCAGCATTGAGGATGGAGTAGAAGACGTCAATCTCAAGGACTCGCGGCCTAGAGTCTCAGCATTGAGGATGGAGTAGAAGACGTCAATCTCAAGGACTCGCGGCCTGAGTCTCAGCATTGAGGATGGAGTAGAAGACGTCAATCTCAAGGACTCGCGGCCTGAGTCTCAGCATTGAGGATGGAGTAGAAGACGTCAATCTCAAGGACTCGCGGCCCTAGAGTCTCAATGCTATTCGCAGGATGGAGTAGAAGACGTCAATCTCAAGGACTCGCGGGTGAGTCTCAGCATTGAGGATGGAGTAGAAGACGTCAATCTCAAGGACTCGCGGCCTGAGTCTCAGCATTGAGGATGGAGTAGAAGACGTCAATCTCAAGGACTCGCGGCCTGAGTCTCAGCAACCAGATAAAGGAAGACGAGTAATTGATACGACCACACAAAGCAGCACATTTGGGGATGACCCTGGTGACAACAATGTGGCCTGGAGCAAGTGCTGACGCTGATGAGCCCTAATGGTGACAGCAGAAGGATAAGAAACGTCTATGAACTCCCGGACTGCCGATGGCGCCCTTGGTTCCCCGGCGAGGCCCATTTTCAGCCATGAAGTCATCAGTCCGCACGGTTTTCATCCTAATGTCTTCCCATCAGTTACACATCACAATGCTGCGGGCCGAGTACAGGGAGAAATCATCGCCTTCAGTCTTTCTGCATTTCAAGTTCTGAATTCCGATCATTAAAGTGAAGCAGAAAGTATCAGAGCGGAGCGGCGCGGCGGCTATAGATCAAGTCTCCTCAATGTATTCACATTTCATGCCAATTAGTCTCTGCACACGTCATGGTGTCCCCGATGGCTCCGTACACGGGTCTGTCCGTGGCAGCTCATTAAATCTTCCATCGTTCATTTCAGCTCTGGATTTTTCTCCATGAATTAGACATTTCGGTCCTTTCTCCATACCGATTGCGTTCGAGCAGGATAATTCCTCGTATCTCGGAGAATGGCGTGCGGCATGTGGCAGTCAGTAGGTGGACGCCGCATTCTGCTACCTCGCTAGTGCAGCGCCGGGTCCGCTGCTTTCATGCAGCATGGGGTAACATGCCCTACATCTGACAAGCCATGACAAGTCGCTAGCCTAATTCTTTTTAATGGGGGCCTCTGAGACCATGCAGAAGCTGGAGAGCGCGCTGCCTGCTGTTGCAGGGGCTGTCGGAGCACGCGGCGCAGCCAGAGCCTCCACGCTCATCATCCCTCCTTATAAGAGGGCCGATGCCGGCCGAGAGGCAACGCTCTCCATTCACATCTTCATAAGCCAGGAAGGGAAAAAGAACAGCGGCATTTCCAATCCTACAGATCTCCAGCCCAAGGACAGAGTGCGGGAGCAGCGCACAAGGCAGGAATTGACATTCTGCAGGAAGTTCTCGGTGCTGACAGCGCGCTCCCCAGGTCCTGCTTAATTAGCCGACATAGAACAACTGTGTTCACATAGAGTTGTACAGGAATAGGTCTAAAATCCTGGACCCATGATGGAAGGCAGCAGATCCCTCCCAGATTCATAGCATTGGATCCAGTGTTAAAGAAATATTATATCGCAGTCATCATCTTATAAGGCGCTGTGCTCTTCCAATCGCTCATTTTACCTTTCTACCCAGATAATTCTTCTCTTTTCTCTGCTCTATGTAGAAACAGGAAGTCTCTTGTCCCTGCAGTTATCATTCCCCTCCTCAGCTCCTGACCCTGCTGCTCCTCCTCCTCCAGGGACGATGGCAATGATGACTCATGCAGGGAAAAGAGACCTCCTGCTTCTACATAGAGCTCAGGATTCAGCTCCCCAGTCATTAATCAGGTGATGTCATAGACCTAATGGAAAAGAGAAGAATTGTCTGGATGGAAATGTAAAAGGAGCAATTGTAAGTGCACACTGCTGTATAATATGGTGATGGAGGAGGAGGAAAACGAGGAGGGGGGGAAGACATGGAGGAAGAGGAAAACAAGGAGGAGGAAGACAAGGAGAAGGAGGAAGACAAGGAGGAGGAGGAAGACAAGGAGGAGGAGGAAGACAAGGAGGAGGATAAAGACAAGGAAGAGGAGGAAGACAAGGAGGAGGAGGAAGACAAGGAGGAGGAGGAAGGCAAGGAGGAGGATAAAGACAAGGAAGAGGAGGAAGACAAGGAGGAGGAGGAAGACAAGGAGGAGGAGGAAGACAAGGAGGAGGATAAAGACAAGGAAGAGGAGGAAGACAAGGAGAAGGAGGAAGACAAGGAGGAGGAGGAAGGCAAGGAGGAGGATAAAGACAAGGAAGAGGAGGAAGACAAGGAGGAGGAGGAAGACAAGGAGGAGGAGGAAGACAAGGAGGAAGAGGAAGACAAGGAGAAGGAGGAAGACAAGGAGGAGGAAGACAAGGAGGAGGATAAAGACAAGGAAGAGGAGAAAGATGAGGAGGAAGACAAGGAGGAGGAATTACACAAGGAGGAGGAGGAAGACAAGGAGGAGGAAGACAAGGAGAAGGAGGAAGACAAGGAGGAGGAGGAAGACAAGGAGGAGGATAAAGACAAGGAAGAGGAGAAAGATGAGGAGGAAGACAAGGAGGAGGAATTACACAAGGAGGAGGAGGAAGACAAGGAGGAGGAAGACAAGGAGAAGGAGGAAGACAAGGAGGAGGAGGAAGACAAGGAGGAGGATAAAGACAAGGAAGAGGAGAAAGATGAGGAGGAAGACAAGGAGGAGGAATTACACAAGGAGGAGGAGGAAGACAAGGAGGAGGAAGACAAGGAGAAGGAGGAGGAGGAAGACAAGGAGGAGGATAAAGACAAGGAAGAGGAGGAAGACAAGGAGAAGGAGGAAGACAAGGAGGAGGAGGAAGGCAAGGAGGAGGATAAAGACAAGGAAGAGGAGGAAGACAAGGAGGAAGGAGGAAGACAAGGAGGAGGAGGAAGACAAGGAGAAGAGGAAGACAAGGAGACAGGAGGAAGACAAGGAGGAGGAAGACAAGGAGGAGGATAAAGACAAGGAAGGAGGAGAAAGAGAGGAGGAAGACAAGGAGGAGGAATAACAAGGAGGAGGAGGAAGACAAGGAGGAGGAAGACAAGGAGAAGGAGGAAGACAAGGAGGAGGAGGAAACAAGGAGGAGGAAAAGACAAGGAGAGGAGGAAAGATGAGGAGGAAGACAAGGAGGAGGAATTACACAAGGAGGAGGAGGAAGACAAGGAGGAGGAAGACAAGGAGAAGGAGGAAGACAAGGAGGAGGAGGAAGACAAGGAGGAGGATAAAGACAAGGAAGAGGAGAAAGATGAGGAGGAAGACAAGGAGGAGGAATTACACAAGGAGGAGGAGGAAGACAAGGAGGAGGAAGACAAGGAGAAGGAGGATGAGGAAGACAAGGTGGAGGAAAACAAGGAGGAGGAAGACAAGGAGGAGGAGTTACACAAGGAGGAGGAGGAAGACAAGGAAGAGGAGAAAGACAAGGAGGAAGACAAGGAGGAGGAATTACACAAGGAGGAGGAGGAAGACAAGGAGAAGGAGGATGAGGAAGACAAGGACGAGGAAAACAAGGAGGAGGAGTTACACAAGGAGGAGGAGGAAGACAAGGAGGAGGAGGAAGACAAGTAGAAGGAGGAAGACAAGGAGGAGGAGAAAGACAAGGAGGAGGAAGACAAGGAGGAAGACAAGGAGGAGGAAAACAAGGAGGAGGAGGAAGACACAGAGGAAGAGAAAGACAGAAGAGGAAAAGAAGATAATGAGGAGAAGAACGACAAGGGGAGGAAAAAGAAGACGAGGAGGAAGACATGGAGGAAGAGGAAGACAAGAAGGAGGAAGAGGAAGACAAGGATGAGGAAGATAACTAGGAGGATAGGAAGACAAGGAGGAGGGGGAAGACCAGAAGGGGGGGAAGACAAGGACGAGGATGACAAGGAAGAAGGGGAACACAAGGAGGAAGAGGAAAACAGGGAGGATGAAGACAGGGAGGAAGAGGAAAACAAGGAGGAGGTGGAAAACAAGGAGGAGGAGGAAGAGGAAGACAATGAGGAGGAGAAAGGCAAGGGGGAGGGAAGAGAAGACAAGGAAGAGGAGGAAGATAAGGGGAGGGAAGAGAAGACAAGGAAGAGGAGGAAGATAAGGAGGAGGGAAGAGAAGACAAGGAGGAGGAGGAAGATAAGGAGGAAGAGGAAGACAAGGAGGAAGAGAAAGACAAGGAGGAAGAGAAAGACAAGGGGGAGGAAAAAGAAAACATGGAGGAAGAACAAGGAGGAGGAAGGGGATAAGAAGGAGGAGGAGGAAGACTAGGAAGAAGGGGAACACGAGGAAGCGGAAAACAAGGAGGAGGAAAACAAGGAGGAGGAGAAGGAAGACAAAGAGGAGGAGCGTTTTTTTTAACAAGTTCAAAGTCAATCAGAGAAATCATCCTGATCCCACACTGGACCCTGAACCGTAGCCCGTGTGTATCGGGGATTGTGCATGGAAGGCCGGGCAGACAATGGAAGTGTGGATGCACCATGATATTGGGCAGTTAGTATCTCCGGGGCTACAGCTGAGCTGGATGTACTTACTCCAGCTGGTGTGAAACTACAATACCCAGCATGCCTCACTGTCTATTCCCCTCATGGTGCAGAATGAAGCACCGCAATAAATATTCTCTATTACAAATCTTCCATTACTGGTGGTACACAGCCCCTGTGCGGACCTCTGTGTCTCCATGGTGACAGACTACGGTGTTATCCTGCAGTTGTACTCTCATCTGTCCTGAGTCAGATCTATATTTCCACTTGACATAGAAGTGTGTTTGTAATCTGTAACTGTGGAAAGACATTGGACAGCATCAGAGCTGCATGCACAAAACGATAGATTTTTAATTGACGCTAATTGCACAATTTTCTTCTTATTTTAGATACTTTGGATCAATACAAGAAAATGGACATTTCCTTAAAAGATGATTCCCAGCAGAAGGCAACAAGCTGGGATATCAAAAAGAAGAGGACGCAGGTGAATGCGGCCCCGGAGCCGCTGTCTCACATGGTACGTGAATGCGGCCCCCGGAGCCGCCGTCTCATGGACGTGAATGAGGCCCCCGGAGCCGCCGTCTCATGGACCTCACTGATGGACTCCTGTCTTTTCACCGCGACGGGGATCCTAGATTGACTTTTCATCTGGACACTTTATAATAAAATCAGGGACAGACGCTATTTTTTACGGACACATTAGAAAACCCTAATAAATCGTTCCGATTCTCAGCTCTCCGTGTCCCATCATTCTGATATCAGACATCGGCCGCCATCATTGGAAACTGTAAAATGATGAGGACCACAGTCACCATCATCTGCTTCTTCAGCCTAAAAGAAAAATTGCAAACACCTGACATTGTAAGGTTCTGTGTACATGTTCCTGAAACTCAGTTTGTTCGTCAGCCATTTTACTTTCTGTCTTGCTGCAGCTATCTTGCCCTCAGTCAAAATGGAGTTTCCAGCTTGCATGTTCCCGCCCTGATTCTCTTTTGCTTCTTAAGCAGCCACAGCTGAGCAATCAGTGCTTCAGAATCTAGCCTGCAGTGAACCTGTGACCTGACTCCTAAAGCCTTGGACCTTGTACTCCAGCTATTCCTACTGAGGAACTCTGAAGCACTTGTGGACTCTGAACCCTGCTCTTTGAAAGACCCACGTTTGCATGGACTTACGGTAACAGAGAAGAAGATCCTGAACCTGTTGTGGAGAGTGATTGCTGAGCTTAGATTACTCTGGCCTGCTGTGTCTCCTGCTTCTGTGTCTGCAAACTGTGTGACTATTTCTGCCACTTGTATGAAGTAATACAAGACTTTCTATATCAAACCTGTGTCTCATGTATTTTCATCGCACCCAAGCACAAGACGCTATATAACTGTACTACATACATTACAAGATTCTGAAGCCAAAACGTTAGTGTCTGCTGGGTCTGGAAAGGCTGTGTCTGCTGTAACTGTGGATATCGGATGTCCGGTTGTACTTTCTGTGATGATAGTGGTTGTGACTTCTCACAACCATTCCAGGTGAGCAGTTCCCTTAATTTTTTTTCTCTCTGCAGTGTTACCACAGGTAAACACTATTGTTTTTTTTTTTTTTTCTCTCCTCTTCTTCCAGTAATCCTGTCTTAAAAGATCTGGAAAATGGAGGCCCGCATAAAGGAACTTTGCGGAGTGACTGATAATATCCTTGCAGATTTGCAGAATATAAAGACCCGTTTTTCAAGCCTACAGGACCTCACTAATCACAATTTGCAAGTGTTTGGACAGACTGCCCAGGATTTGCGAGCCAGGATTGAGGTTCTAGAAGAGCGAGTCCAGGCTCCTGCCGTAGCCCCGAGTTCTGGGATTCCAAGTTGCCCCCTTTTCGTTTTGGCGGTGAACGTGAGAAATTCAGGGGATTTATTAATCAATGCAATCTTTTTTTTTCTGCACATGCTTCACAATTTCCCACTGAACGATCTAAGGTGCTTACTATAATTATGTTGCTTACCAACAAGGCTTTGATGTGGGCAAACCCTCTGATTGAGACTGAGGATGATTGTTTGAATCACCTTGATGCTTTTATTTCAGCCATGGGACAGGTGTTTGATGACCCCAATCGAGGTGCAACAGCTGAAGCAGCCATGTTAGCTTTGCGCCAAGGTAAGCACTCGGTAGCTGAATATGCCTTGGATTTCAGGAGATGGGCCCTTGATACCACCTGGGACAGTTCCGCCAAAAAATCTATTTTTCGAAAGGGGTTATCTCCACTGATTAAGGATGAACTTGCTCGTGCCGACCCTCCCACTGCGTTAGGTGACTTTATTAACTACTGCATCCGTATTGATACTCGTCTGACTGAACGCAGGCAAGAGAGATGGTTCGAAAGCAATCGCACTAACCTTTTTCCTACCTTCCTCTCCAGCTAAGGAACCTTTGAGTAGGATTACACGGGAACCTGAACCTGAACCCATGCAGTAGACTCTTTACAACGACGGGTTAGTGATGCACGCAAGGAACATCGTTTTATGGAAATCTATGTTTCTATTGTGGTAAGTCAGGGCACTTCATTATAAACTGCCCCAGCCGTTCTCGTAAGACTACTGCAGCACTCATTCATTGTGAGTGTTGCGAGAGGGGATCTGTCAGGTCCGAGCCTCAGGCTCCAGAGAGATCTGCAGCAACAGATCTTGATTTCTCGGACTTAAACTCCGTTACCTCTGAGGACGTTGACTGTGTAAACGCTGCCATTTTTCAAGTTTCCTCAGCGGTGTCCCAGCTGAGTTGTAAGAAAAACAATTCTCATTGCTTTCTTTCCATCAAACTCTGGGTTGACTCAGCTTGGGTGTCTAGCTCTGCTATGATCGACTCAGGGGCAAGTGGAAATTTTATGGATGTCTCCTTTGCTCTGAAACAGGGGATACGTTCAGGGAACTACAGGCCGGTGAGTCTGACTTCTATACCAGGAAAGATCTTTGAACAAATTATTAAAGAACATGTATGCAAGTACCTGGATAAGAATGAAGTGATTAAACAGAGTCAGCATGGGTTTGTAACTAATAAGTCATGTCAGACTAACTTAATTTCCTTCTATGACAGAATCACTGACTGGGTGGATCAGGGAAATGCTGTAGATATAGTATATCTTGACTTCAGCAAAGCATTTGACAAAGTATCTCACACAATCCTTATTGAAAAAATGACTAAGTATGGAATGGACAAGGCAACTGTTAGGTGGATTCATAACTGGCTTAGTGATCGGACCCAAAGAGTGGTTGTAAATGGCTGCACATCCAGTTGGAAGAATGTCTCAAGTGGGGTACCACAAGGCTCTGTTTTGGGCCCTGTATTGTTCAACATCTTTATCAATGATTTAGATGAAGGAATTGAGGGTAAACTGATCAAATTTGCTGATGACACAAAGCTAGGAGGGGTAGCTAATACTAGAGAAGGGAGAGAGAGGATTCAAAAAGATATACATAAACTGGAGCAGTGGGCAGCAACTAACAGAATGGATTTTAACAGGGAAAAATGCAAAGTACTACATCTGGGCAATAAAAATGAAAAAAGCATATACAAAATGGGAGGAATAGGGCTAAGTAACAGCACATGTGAAAAAGACTTGGGTATACTAATTGATCACAGACTTAACATGAGTCAACAGTGTGATGCAGCAGCAAAAAAGGATAATGCAATTCTAGGATGTATCAACAGAAGCATACAGTCTAGATCACGTGAGGTCATTATTGCCCTCTACTCCTCTTTGGTCAGACCTCATCTGGAATACTGTGTCCAGTTTTGGGCACCACATTTTAAAAAAGACATCAACAAACTGGAGCAAGTTCAGAGAAGAGCCACCAGAATGGTGACCGGTCTGCAAACCATGTCCTATGAGGAACGGTTGCAGGATTTGGGAATGTTTAGCTTGCAAAAAAGAAGACTGAGAGAAGACTTAATAGCTGTCTACAAATATCTCAAGGGCTGTCACATTGTAGAAGGATCATCTTTATTCTCATTTGCGCAAGGAAAGACTAGAAGCAATGGGTGAAACTGAATGGGAGGAGACACAGATTAGATATTAGAAAAAACTTTTTGACAGTTAGGGTGATCAATGAGTGGAACAGGCTGCCACAAGAGGTGGTGAGTTCTCCTTCAATGGAAGTCTTCAAACAGAGGCTGGATAGATATCTGTCTGGGATGATTTAGAGAATCCTGCTTTGAGCAGGGGGTTGGACCAGATGACCCAGGAGGTCCCTTCCAACTCTACCATTCTATGATTCTATGATTCTATGATAAGAAGGCTACTCTAGTACAGATGGAAACTGTGGATGGCTCCCTGCTGACCTCTGGACCAGTGGATCAGGAAACAGAGCCTTTGAGGGTTCTTATGGGTAAAGATCATCAAGAGAAACTGTCCTTTATGCTTATCTCTTCTCCCCACTTTCCCATTATTCTAGGGCTACCATGGCTGCAGGCTCAGAATCCTACCATTAACTGGGAGACCAAGGAATTACACTTTCCAGAGAAACAGATGAGTCCAAAAGTTTCAGCTTGCTCTGTTCCTAAAGGAACCATGTCAGTCCCTGAACTACCAGCTGTATACCAGGACTATGTGGATTTATGTGACAAGAAGAACGCTGACCAGCTTCCTCCTCACCGTCCATATGATTGTCCAATTGAATTATTGCCTGGAGCAGAGATACCTTTTGGTAAGATCTACCCCCTGGCGGGGCCCGAGCTAAAGGCTTTAAAGGATTACATAGACGAAAATCTAGCCAAGGGCTTCATACGCCCCTCTTCATCTCCTGCAGGTGCACCCATCTTCTTTGTAAAGAAGAAAGATGGATCTCTGAGACCATGCGTAGACTATAGGGAACTCAATAAGGTTACTATTAGAAACCGTTATCCATTGCCTTTAATCCCTGAGTTATTGGAGAGAGTGCGACATGCCAAAATTTTCTCTAAACTAGATCTTCGTGGGGCCTATAACTTAGTCCGTATTAGACCTGGGGATGAATGGAAGACTGCATTCAGGTCACGCTATGGACACTTTGAATATCTAGTTATGCCTTTTGGTCTGAGTACCGCCCCAGCCACTTTCCAACACTTGGTGAATGACATCTTCAGGGATCTCCTAGATACATTCGTGGTAATTTATTTGGATGATATTCTAATTTTTTCTAACTCCACAGAGGAACATCATGGACATGTGAGAATGGTCTTGGAACGTCTAAGACAAAATCATCTTTACATCAAACTTGAAAAGTGTGAATTCCATAGGACCGAAATTCAATTTCTGGGGTATGTACTGTCTACACAAGGAATTAGTGTGGATGGAAGCAAAACCCAAGCCATCAAGGATTGGCCAAGTCCTAGAAATGTGAAGGAGGTACAGCGCTTCATCGGGTTTGCCAACTTCTATAGACGTTTCATTAGAAATTTCTCTGAGGTAGTGTCACCTATCACCCAACTTACCCGGAAAGAGTCTAGGTTCTCCTGGACTCCCCAAGCCCAGGAAGCATTTTCCCGTCTAAAAGATAAATTTACCACTGCACCTATCCTAGTACATCCCAACCCCGAGCTTGCCTTCATAATAGAGGTGGATGCTTCAGACTGTGCCGTTGGAGCTATACTCTCTCAGAGAACAGGTGAGAAGAATGTCTTGCATCCCTGTGCCTTCTTTTCCCAGCAGTTGTCTTCGGCTGAGAGGAACTACGATGTGGGCAATAGAGAGTTGTTGGCCATTATTGCCGCCTTCAAAGAATGGAGACACCTTCTTCAGGGAGCTGCACAGCAAATAGTCGTCCTGACAGATCATCGTAACCTTGAGTTTATCAGGTCGGCTAAGTGCCTGACTCCTCGCCAGGCTCGCTGGAATCTTTTCTTAAACCAATTTATTTTATCATTTCTTATAGACCAGGATCGCGCAATGGAAAGGCTGATGCACTCTCTAGGATTTACTCAGCAGAGACACGTCCAATTACTCCTCCTAAGACTATTCTTCCTGACTCTAGATTCCTAGGAGTAATTCATAATCAAGACCTACTTAAGGACATCAAGGAAGCATACCATGCGGATTCCTTTTTGGCACAACCCCCAAGGGACGTAAGTCTTGTCTTTAAGAATGGTGTGTGGATTCAGGGACAACGCCTGTATATTCCTGAAACAGTCAGATTGAGAGTATTGCAACTCATTCACGATTCCAAGATAGCTGGGCATAGAGGAATTCTAAAGACACAGGAATTTCTCTCTCGTTTCTTTTGGTGGCCCACTTTCAGGAAGGATGTTTTAATTATGTCACTTCATGTGAGGTCTGTGCAAGATGCAAAACACCTCGCTCCTCACCAACTGGTCTGTTACAGCCTCTTCCCACCCCGTCCGCCCGTGGGGATCCATTTCTATGGACTTCATTGTGGAGTTACCAACCTCTCAAGGGAAGAACACCATTCTAGTGGTGGTTGACCATCTAACAAAGGCAGCTCATTTTATCCCTTGTGTCGGCTTACCCACTGCAAAACAGACATCAGATTTGATGATTAAAGATGTGTTTCGCATACATGGAGTACCGGATGAGGTTATTTTGGATCGAGGGGTGCAATTCACTTCTAGGTTTTGGCAAAATTTCTGTGCAGCATTGGACATTAAAGTAAACCTTCTTCTGCTTTTCATCCCCAGACTAATGGACAGACCGAACGAACCAATCAAACCCTGGAGCAGTATCTCCGCTGTTTATCTGCCACCTACAGGATGATTGGGTGGATCTACTTCCATTAGCTGAGTTCTCGTATAACAACTCTCAGAGGCCTCCACTAAGCAGTCTCCTTTTTACTCTAATCTAGGTTATCATCCTAACATTCTACCACGATTTCCCATAGAAACGCCTTTACCAGCAGTGGCTGAAAGAATCACGTCTTTACAGAAGAATATGGATCTTCTAAAGGAGAATCTGGAATCGGCTCAGGAAAGGTACAAGAAAGCAGCAGATAAATTTCGTAAACCTGCACCAGCTTTCAAGGTAGGAGACTTGGTCTGGCTGTCAACCAGAAATCTTAAGTTAAGGATTCCATCGTCTAAGTTGGGACATAAGTACATTGGACCCTATAAAATCAGTAAAATTATAAGTGCCGTTGCTTGTGTCTTCAACTGCCCAGAACTATGAGAATTCACCCTGTCTTTCATGTATCCCTACTAAAGGCTGCGACACCCAATACGTTTCCTGGACGTTCTTCTCCTTGCCCTGACCCAGTGCTAGTCGATGGTCAGGAAGAATTTGTGGTGGAAAGGATTTTAGATTCCAGGTTGTATAGAAATCAGTTACAATATCTGATTAAATGGCAGGGCTACCCAGTGGAGGACAACTCATGGGAACCAGTCAATAACGTTAATGCTCCTCGCTTGCTCCGTCAGTTTCATCAGAGGTACCCACACAAGCCTGGCCTGAGGTCATCCGGAGGTTGTCCTTAAGGGGGGAGTAATGTAAGGTTCTGTGTACATGTTCCTGAAACTCAGTTTGTTCGTCAGCCATTTTACTTTCTGTCTTGCTGCAGCTATCTTGCCCTCAGTCAAAATGGAGTTTCCAGCTTGCATGTTCCCGCCCTGATTCTCTCCTTTGCTTCTTAAGCAGCCACAGCTGAGCAATCAGTGCTTCAGAATCTAGCCTGCAGTGAACCTGTGACCTGACTCCTTAAGCCTTGGACCTTGTACTCCAGCTATTCCTACTGAGGAACTCTGAAGCACTTGTGGACTCTGAACCCTGCTCTTTGAAAGATCCGACGTTTGCATGGACTTACGGTAACAGAGAAGAAGATCCTGAACCTGTTGTGGAGAGTGATTGCTGAGCTTAGATTACTCTGGCCTGCTGTGTCTCCTGCTTCTGTGTCTGCAAACTGTGTGACTATTTTTGCCACTTGTATGAAGTAATACAAGACTTTCTATATCAAACCTGTGTCTCATGTATTTTCATCGCACCCAAGCACAAGACGCTATATGAATTGTACTACATACATTACAGACATTTTTTTTCTGGATCGGGCAACCACGTAGCGCATTTTTACGGACTGTTCTGGAATCCTGGACAGTTGACAATCCTGCAGAGCGCGCAGGGGCCAGGTCCACGGGCCACACTGATTGCTGCTCTCTGAACCTTGGACGAGCTGCAGACAATCTGTGAATGAGCTGCAGACAATCTGTGGATGAGCTACAGACAATCTGTGGATGAGCTGCAGACAATCTGTGAAGGAGCTGCAGACAATCTGTGGATGAACTGCAGACAATCTGTGAATGAGCTGCAGACAATCTGTGAATAGGAGCATGGCAGTAACAATCTGTGGAGAGCTGCAGACAATCTGTGGACTGCAGAATCTGGCCAAATCGTGGATGGCTGCAGACAATCTGTGGATGAGCTGCAGACAATCTGTGAATGAGCTGCAGACAATCTGTGGATGAGCTGCAGACAATCTGTGAATGAGCTGCAGACAATCTGTGGATGAGCTGCACACAATCTGTGAATGAGCTGCAATCTGTGGGCGAGCTGCAGACAATCTGTGGATGAGCTGCAGACAATCTGTGAATGAGCTGCGACAATCTGTGGATGAGCTGCAGACAATCTGTGAATGAGCTGCAGACAATCTGACACTTCTCTACTGATCAGCAGAAGCTTCACAGCAGGACAGAATGAAAATGTCATCCAGAACAAGAGGACGATGAGCTGCAGCCAGTTATGGTCCTGTGTACAGGAGTCACCAAGGATTAGTCACCGAATTCCTCCATTCCTAGAGTCGTTGGGGTGTTACACCTCGTGGTGGCTCTGATGCCTCATAATTCCCCAATGCAGACTATAGGGGCTCATGCAGACTAGTGCGGAGCCGATAAGGCAACACACAGAACACACACTCTAAAGGGTTATTCCCCAAATCACAAGGTAGCCCCGATCCATGGAATAATAATAATAATTGTATTTCTATAGCGCCCACATATTCCGCAGCGCTGTACATTATAGAGGGGACTTGTACAGACAATAGACATTACAGCATAACAATAAACACAGATCAGAGTAGATACAAGAGGAATGAGGGTCCTGCTGCTCCAGCTACAATCTATGAGAAGGGAGACACGGAAGGTGGATGGTAACAATTGCTTTCATTGTTTGGACCGGCCATAGTGTAAGAATCGGGTGTTCTGTAATTCTGCATGAACCGGTTATCAGCCTAATATGTAACAGTACAGACACAGAGGACTATTAAATGCATAAAGCGGGTGAGAACGTGATACGAGGCGCCTGATTATGGTAGAAAATTTGGAATGGCCCACACAGGGATAGTTAGGTTAATGCGTCGAGGCGGTATGCCAGTCTGAACAAATGTATAACATGCAGGTCGCAGGGGTCTGACCACAGAGACCCCCAGTGATCCCAAGATCAGGGCTCTCGAATCTCGAGAAGGCGGCCCTTCTGCCCATCATCAAGAGAGTGTATACTTTTAGGCTTTCTCCGGCAGCCTCATATACAATAAATGGAGCGGAGGTCAAGCATGCACACCACCTCTGAGCATAGGCATGGCGGCTTCATTCCTCGTTCTTGGGATTCCAGAGCCCATTGTTTTGATTGTCGGGGTCCCAGCAATCAGACCTCCTTCGATTGTCAGGTTGTGCCCTATCCGTTGGTCAGGGGATAGCTGTGATTTTGGGAATAACCCTTTAATGTCAGATTTGGTTGATATTAGTGATGACATAAATGAGAATGATAGAGTGTTGAAATATGTTTGGTGCAACAACTCCATTCCTGTCTGAGTGTTTAGTTGCTAGATTTGTATGTTGTTCATAAAGTTAGAACAAAAAAACTCCCAGAGCTCACACAGGGAGAGCATGTGACGGTATTTCCAGTTTCCTGTGTCTGTGTATGAGAGAAGCAGCCTGCTGTAGATGCTGCACAGAGAGACACAAATGATTTATTCCTGATCTATTAAGATTATCATTTATTGTTCCTGATTGTTCCTGAATAAAAAGCTCTGTTGTCACATGCTTGGAGAGTATCCTGAATAATCCTCTGCGAACAGGTTATGGGCCCAGAGTGACACAGAACCCCAGAGTAACACTGCAACAGAAGCTCAGAGCAAAAGCAGCACATAGCAACAGAGAAAATGTCCACTAGCAACAATCCTGTCAAGTTCTCAGTGCCAAGCCTCACTAACCAGAACTACCAGTCCTGGAAATTCAAGGTGAAGATGCTGCTTCTAAGAGAAAGTACGTGGAAATATACTCAGGAGCAAGTGCCTCATCCATTACCAGATGATTGGCTAGAGAAGGATCAGAAAGCACAAAGCACGATCTCCCTCAGTGTAGATGATAATCAGATTGTGCATATATGCAAGTGTGCAACTGCAAAGGAGATGTGGGCTGAGTTACAAAAAATGCATGAAAGATCAAATCTCAGCAATAAGCGTTATCTCATGAGAAACTGTATCAGTCTAAGCTAAGTGATGGACAGAATATGCAGGACTATATAAGAAACACCCTAGAGATTGTGGAGAGTCTCAGGTGTATTTGAGAAGAAATTAAAGATTGTCATGTTGCTGCCCTTCTATTAAGTGGTCTTCCAGAGAGTTATGACACACTTGTGATTGCACTAGATGCACGGCTAGATGATGAGGTGACACTAGAGTATGTTAAAGGCCAACTTGTGGGTGAATTTAAGAGAAAAAAGCAGCATGTAAGCAGCAGTAATGAATCCAGAGCTGAAACATCATTAAAGACACAGGATTTCCCCAAATATAAGAGCAATTTAAGAGAAGCTCGTGAATTTTTTTGTCTGTAAAAATCACGGCCACCTTAAAGCAAGAATGAGTCAACTTAAAAGCAGAACAGTCATCAAAGGGTTAAAACAGCTGTAAAGGAATATTCTGCATGTGCTGAAGCTGCATTTAATGCTAGTACAGGCCCATCTGCACAGCATATATGGTGCATAGATTCTGGTGCAAGCAGTCATATGGCAAATAACAAGGATTTCTTCACTGACCTTAATGAAAGCAAGTCAGAAAAGGTCATCTTAGCTAATGGTCACTATATGACTTCAGAAGGAGTAGGAGATGGCTACCTCCACTGTCCAGTTTCCTCAGCACAAAGCAGAAAGATCCCAATAAGGGATGTTCTCTATGTTCCCAGCCTTGAAATCAATCTGTCAGTAAAGAAGCTCACGCTAAAGGGGAATGTAGTTACTTTTAGAGATAACAGCAGCATCATCTCAAAGAAGGGTCACACTCTTGCAGAAGGAAAAATCCAAGATGAACTTTATCAGCTAAAATGCAAAGAAAGAGTGTCCAGTGCTAGACAAGATCTGCATAAGAACTGTATCCATGTAGGCACAGACGTCTTGGGTACAGAGATCCAGAAGCAGTAAGGAAGCTACTCAACTTGCAAATGGTATTGAAATCAACCAGTGTAGTCAAATGATGAAGTGTCTTAAAGGGAAAATGTCCAGAAAATCCTTTTCCTAAAATAAGTACCACTAGATCTGCACAGCCTGTGGATCTGATACATACAGATGTACGTGGTCCATTGAGTGTTCAAACTCATAGCAAGAAGAGATATTTTCTCACATTTATTGATGACTGCTCCAGATATACAATCGCCTATCTGCTTCACAGTAAGGATGAAGCTCCACAGAAACTTGAAGAATATCTTGCTGTTGTGTTTAACATATTTGGAAGAATGTCAAAAGCCCTGCGTGAAGAAAATGGAACCGAATGTAGAAGTGGTAAGGTGCAAACCATTCTGAAAAGAATGGCATCGTGTTCCAGACTACCATTCCATACAACCCAGAACAAAATGGCATTGCAGAGAGAAGGAACCGTACCCTCTGTGAAAGTGGAAGAAGTATTTTGTTTGATGCGAATCTACCTGCAAAGTATTGGGGAGATGCATTCATGACAGCTTGCTATCTGCAAAACAGAGTGCCAGGTAAAGCCACAAATAAAACTCCATATGAGCTATGGTACTGCAAGAAGCCTAACCTGAAGCACCTCAGGATATTTGGAAGCAAAACATTTATGTATATTCCCAAAGAAAAACGTTCCAAGTGGGAATCACATGCAAAGCAAGGAGTCCTGGTGGGCTATAGCGAAACTCAGAAGGGATACAGAATCCTGCACCCAGAGACCAACACAGTAACAATCAGCAGAGATGTAGTGATTGATGAAAACTCTGTATCACTCAAATTCCATGAAGTTACACCAGTTATTCAATCTAAGAAGCAAGAACAAGAATCTCAATCACCAAACACAGACACCGAAAAGAAAACACTGAAGTGTGGATAAGCTCTAAAGCCACCAAGGAAGACACAGAAGAACCAAGTCAACCTCCAGTCAGGAGACCAGAAAGGCATCCCAGCTAGACGCCTTTCTTATATGGTCAGAACACTTCCTGAACCAGAGCCTCAGTCATGGTAAGAGATGCCAAAACTGCCTGTCCACGAGAAGCAGAAGTGGATAAATGCTGATAATGAAGAGATGGAGTCCCTTCACCAACTCCATCTCCATCTCCAATTGAGCTACCTCAAGGAAAAAGAAATTGCAAATCTAGGTGAAATTCTTAACCAGCACTTTGAGACTAAGGACCTTGGAAATGTGACATATTATTTGGGAATACAAATCCAGAGAGAGGAAGATGGGAGTTTTCTTCTCAACCAAAGTTCTAAAATGTCAGCAATACTAAACCAGTTTGGAATGTCAGAAGCCAAAGGTGCATCAACACTAATAGACCCGTCCTACTTAAAGTTGGAAGGAGAAGAAGATCTGCTACCCAGCAATGGGAGTTACAGACAAGCAGTGGGGGCGCTTCTGTACATAGCAACCACAACTCGTCCGGATATCACAGCCACAGTCGGAATTCTCTGCCAACATGTAAGAAAGCCACACCAAAGAGACAGGAATACAATTAAGAGAATTCTTCAATATATTAAAGAAACTCAAAGACTTAATCTTAAGATATCTGCATCAGGAGATCTCACTCTCAGAGGTTATGTGGATGCAGATTGGGCTGGAGATTCAAGTGATCGGAAATCAACAAGTGGTTACTTGTTCAAGTTAGAAAATTCAGCAGAAAACAAGTGTCAATCGCATTATCTTCTTCAGAAGAAGAATATATGTCTGCTGCTTATGCAAGTCAAGAAGTAATTTGGCTGAAACAACTTTTGGAAGATTTCGGCAAGCCATTAGCTCAACCAACAGTTATCTATGAGGACAACCAAGGATGCATTAAACTTGCCAGCAGTGAGAAGATTGGTGCAAGGACTAAGCACATTGATGTAGAACATCACCACTTACGTGACTTAGTGGAACGTGGTGTACTCGAGTTTGTTTATTGCGAGTCTGACAAGATGATAGCTGATGGTATGACAAAGCCATTATCAAGAGCCAAGTTTGTGGACTTAAGAACCGCAATGGGAGTAACACGATAAGTAGTTGTTGAGTGGGGGTGTTGGAATATGTTTGGTGCAACAACTCAATTCCTGTCTGAGTGTTAAGTTGTTAGATTTGTATGCTGTTCATAAAGTTAGAACAAAAAAAACCTCCCAGAGGCTCACACAGGGAGAACATGTGACAGGATTTCCTGTGTCTGTGTATGAGAGAAGCAGCCTGCTGTTGATGCGCAGAGAGACACAAATGATTTATTCCTGATCTATTAAGCTTATTATATATTGTTCCTGATTGTTCCTGAATAAAGAAGCTCTGTTGTCAAACTCTTGGAGAGTATCCTGTATAATCCGCTGCCAACAAAGAACATGAACACGAGTAGGACCGGCTTAACCTCCTGCCCCGGTGCTGCCCCGCTCCTGACCGTCCTGCCGTTCTCTGCGCCGCTGGGCCTCTGCTTTAGACTTACAGAGCGGTCATGACATGATGAATATTTGGTTTCTGGCAGTGGAGAGATGAAGTCTGACTTCCGTCACCAATGTCAGGAGACTGAGGTTACAGCGGCAGGACACCTGGCCATATATTTGCCGATGCTCTTCATGACACAACCGTGGCCTCGTGATGTGGTCCTGATCCAGGATTTATTTCTGGTGTATATTATTATAGGACAGGCCTACAAAACACCTCAAGACCCCCCACGCTGATGTATGTGATAGTAATATTAATAATTAACTGATGAATTTCTGAGGGACCAAGAAAAAGTTTCACAAACTTCTGATTCACATTAGTTTCCATTAAAGACTCCCGGGAGCCATTATGAATCCAAAATGCCACCGGCCGACAGCAGCAACGACGATGTTATGATCTGCTACAAGATCTAAGGAAAGATGGGAATTCTGTCCCTACAATAGAACTAAGCTGGATCCCTACGATGTAACGGGGAACCTGATCCTGCGACCAGACCCGCTAAAGTCCTCAGCTAGTCTGAACGAAGACCTATAGTTGCGAGGGAGGAATCCCTACAAGATCTAGGGACTGGGGGAAAAGGTGGACACCTCCTAACAGAAATTGTAGCAGGGAAAATAAAACAGAAAACAAATTACTTAGAGATCCTAAGATCAAGCAAAACTGACAGAGTAAGGCACTTAAGCACCCGGCTAGCTTAAGAGTAGATAATACAATGAAGTCCAGCAAAGCCAGAAGGGCGGAGCCAGACTAAATAGGGAAAAAAGGTCATGTGACCAGCAAACTGAAACAAAATCTAACAAGAGGGTTCTAACAGTACCCTCCCTTCTAAGAGGATCCTCCGGATCCCCTAGGACTTAGGCTTATCCGGAAACCTCTTGTGAAACGCTCTGACAAGTCTAGACGCAGAAACATCATCCGCCCTCACCCATGAGTTATCCTCGAGTCCATAACCCTTCCAAGCGACGAGGTACTGCAAACTCCCTCTATACCGTCTAGAATTTAGGATGCGGAAATCTCATATTGCCCGTCCTCCACCACCAGGGGAACAGTGGCCGAGACGTCTCCATCTGAGACCTCAGCTTTTTTCAAGAGAGAAACATGAAACACCGGATTAATCTTCCAGGAGGTGGGAAGCTCCAACTTAACAGCAGATTGGTTAATAACCTGAAGCACCTTAAAGGGCCCTACAAACTTGGGACCCAATTTCTTAGACAGAATCCTCAAGCGCAGATTCTTAGAGGACAACCAGACCATGTCACCAATAGCAAACAAAACCTCTTGTCGTTTTCTATCAAAATACACTTTGGATCTTTTGTTAGCCTCATGAAGATTACCACGTACATCAGTCCAAACTCTCTCCAAAACACCAGAAAAATTCTCCTCTTCAGGTACAGCCGATCCCAACTTGGAAAATGACCCAAAAGACGGATGTCTCCCAGTACAACAAAAAAAAGGCAAACAACCAGCAGAAGCGGATGTATGATTGTTAAGAGCAAACTCAGCAAGTGGCAGAAACTCAGACCACCCCTCTTGATTATCAGTCACAAAACAACGCAAGAACTGCTCAACATCCTGGTTTTTCCTTTCTGTCTGGCCATTAGACTCAGGATGATATCCGGATGAAAACGACAAATGAACTCCCAACCTGTCACAAAAGGCGCGCCAAAAACGAGCCACGAAACTGAGGTCCCCTATCAGAAACAATGTCAGTAGGAACACCATGTAGTCTGACTATTTCATTGACAAAGGCCTTAGCGAGAGTCTTAGCGCAGGGCAGTTTGATGAAAGGAACCAAGTGACACATCTTGCTAAAACGGTCCACGACCACCCAGATGACAGTGAAACCCTCAGAGGGGGGAAGGTCAGTAATAAAGTCCATAGCCAAATGTGTCCAAGGTGCACTAGGGACCTCCAGAGGGCAAAGCAACCCCGCAGCAGGAGTATGAGAAGACTTAGATCTAGCACACACAGTGCATTGACGCACCCACTTAATGACTTCCTTCTGCCATCCAGCCACCAAAAACTGCGACCCACAAGTCTCTTGGTCTCAGAGATTCCAGGATGACCTGCCAAGCGAGACTCATGACACTCAACAAACAAATCTTTCCTGAAGGTCCCAGGCACAAACAACCTCCCATGCGGCGTGTTAGATGGGGCATTCTCCTGTGCTTTAAGAATCTCATCTTCCAACACGGAGTCCAAAACAGCAATAACAACCCCCTCTTGCAAGATGTTTTCCTCCTCCTCCTCAGTACTCACCATAGGAGAAAAGCTGCGAGACAAAGCATCAGCTTTAACATTTTTAGTACCTGGGATGTAAGTAACGGTAAAATTAAACCGTGAGAAAAACAGTGCCCACCTAGCCTGAGGGGTATTCAAGCGTTTGGCAGCATCAAGGTAGACCAGATTTTTATGATCGGTGAAGACTTGAACGGGAAATTCCGCTCCCTCCAAAAAATGACGCCAGTGTTCAAATGCGAGTTTAATTGCCAACAATTCCCGATTACCGATATCATAATTTAGTTCAGACTCAGAAAATTTCTTTGAAAAAAAAGCACAGGGATGTACTCCATCCGTCTTTTCCTGAGACAACACCGCGCCGACCCCACAGAAGAAGCATCAACCTCAACCAAAAATGGTTTAGTCACATCAGGCTGCGTAAGGATTGGAGCAGAGCTGAACCTCTCCTTTAGCAACACAAAAGCCTCAATGGCCTCAGTAGTCCACTGAACCGCATCAGCACCTTTCCTGGTGAGATCGGTCAGAGGTTTGGCAATCACAGAAATTTTTTTATGAATTTTCTATAATAGTTGGAGAACCCCAAAAACCTCTGTATTGATTTCACACCAATAGGTCTAGGCCAATCCTGCACAGCTTGCACTTTCACTGGGTCCATCTCAAAACCATCACTGGAGACAATGTAGCCCAAAAAACTAAGTCTCTGTACAGCGAACTCACATTTTTCTAGTTTGGCAAAAAGTGAATTATCACTCAGTAACTGTAATACTTCACGCACACTCCTCCAATGAGACTCCAGATCCAGTGAATAAATCAAAATGTCATCCAAATACACAACCACACTTCTGCCGATCAAAGGTCTAAGGATGTCATTAATAAGATTCTGAAAAAATGCCGGAGCACTGGAAAGTCCAAAAGGCATGAACCAGATTCTCAAAATGACCCAGTGGAGTGTTAAACGCAGTCTTCCATTCATCCCCCTCCTTCATGCGCAACAAATTGTATGCCCTCGAAGATCAATTTTCGAGAACCACTTGGCCCCCACTAACTGATTAAACAAATCAGGAATCAATGGCAGTGGGTAAGGATTGCGTACAGTAATCTTATTAATCTCATGAAAGTCTAGACAAGGCCGTAAACCGCCGTCCTTTTTTTAACAAAAAAAAATCCAACCGCCACAGGAGATTTGGAAGGTCTAATGTGACCGGCGGCCAAGCTTGTCTGTATGTATTCCTCCAAAGCCTTTCTCTCAGGAATAGTCAAATTAAATAGACGACTTTTAGGAAGAGTCGCTCCAGGGACAAATTCAATTGCACAATCATAATCTCTATGAGGAGGCAATACCTGCGATTCCTTATCAGAAAAAACTTTCCAAAAATCCTGAATAGGTACAGGTAACTCCCCCTTAACTACAGCAGCAATACGCCCGTTACAACACTTGTCATAACACTTAGGGACTCCAGGACTTAATTTCATTGGTAGACCAATCCAGTACCGGATTGTGCAATTTTAACCAGGGTAACCCCAAAATCACCGGTGAGGGCAAATTATTCAAAACTACCAAATCCAAATTCTCTTGATGAACACCATTAATAGTAAGAGGAAATTCACAGATATGGTGAGTAACATTTTTCAAGTGAGAACCATCCACAGACACCACATTAATAGGGGAAGACAGAAGTTTGGGTTTTAATTTTAGTTTTTCCAAAAATTTCCCATCAATCACATTGAGAGTTAACCACAATCCACAAATACCCGAAACTCCATTAATTCCTCCTCAAACCCGCAGTGGTAGCAGAAAGAAAGACACCTTTATTGTTTAAACAAGCTATGCGGGCAAAACTGACCTCATTTTTTTTTTTTTTTATTCATTCGAAGCGCACAGTTCTTAATGAAATGCTCAGATTTACCACAATAGAAACACAAACCTTCAGCAAATCTGCGTTCTTTTTCCCGAGAGTGAGGTGTCATTGCTCCAACCTCCATAGGCTCCCCAAAGTCAGTGCAGACCCTCTCAAGACCAGGAGCTGACATGTCAGAGGATTTACTCATTAACCCTTGCACGCAGTCTCCTATCCACCCGTATGGCTAATTGCATAGCCTCTTGCAAGTTACCAGGTATAGGATAAGCAATCAGCAAATCTTTAACCCTTTCACTTAAGCCTGCAAGAAATAAACTTTTCAAAGCTGAATCGTTCCACCCCACCTGAGTGGACAACCTTTGGAAGTGAGTACAATATTTTTCCACATTACCTGATCCCTGTCTCAAACGCCTCAATTCTGTCTCAGCTGATGAAACACGATCAGGATCGTCACCCAAAGCAGAAAAAAAACCATCCACTGATCCAAAGCATGGATCACTAGGCTGCAGAGAAAAGGCCCAGTCCTGAGGTTCTTTGCGCAAAAGTGACATTATGAACCCTATGCACTGTGATTCATCACCAGAGGATCTGAGTCTCAAAAGGAAATACAACAAGCAAGCATTTTTAAAAGAAAAAAAATCTTGTTGTTCACCAAAAAATAAATCAGGCAAACGTACCTTTGGCTCCACGAAATGTGCTCCAGAACAACTACTCACGTGTTTGCTGGATCTCATCCACCTCCAGAGAGAGTCCCTGCAGGCGTTGAGCCAAATCCTGAACCGACACCATGATGGAAACAGAAAATCTTTCCTTAGAGATTTTTTTTTTTTTTGGGCTGGACTTACTGTTATGATCTGCTACAAGATCTAAGGAAAGATGGGAATTCTGTCCCTACAATAGTACTAATCTGGATCCCTACGATGTAACGGGGAACCTGATCCTGCGACCAGACCGCTAAAGTCCTCAGCTAGTCTGAATGAAGACCTATAGTTGCGAGGGAGGAATCCCTACAAGAACTAGGGACTGGGAGAAAAGGTGGACACCTCCTAACAGAAAGTGTAGCAGGGAAAATAAAACAGAAAACAAATACTAAGAGATCCTAAGATCAAGCAAAACTGACAGAGTAAGGCACCTAAGCACCCGGCTAGCTTAAGAGTAGATAATACAATGAAGTCCAGCAAAGCCAGAAGGGCGGAGCCAGACTAAATAGGGAAAAAAGGTCATGTGACCAGCAAACTGAAACAAAACCTAACAAGAGGGTTCTAACAGACGAGACATCTACACGTGTGACCACCAGCAGCCAATCACTGGCCACAGCAGCCTCCTGCAGACCACGCTAAGGCTGGTGATTGGCCGCAGTGGTCTTCAGAGTGGTCAATGCTGCGGGCAAGGGAATAAAGTCCGGTGAGAAGACCGGAGTGACGGATCTGAAGCCGGGGGGGCACAGGTGAGGGCTGGGAATTTTAATACCATTTTTATTATCCCATTTTCTTGCTCTGAAGCTTCTGCACAGACAAATATGAATGGTTCCTATGATAACACCGAGTAGCCATGACATAGCGCTGGAAGAGTTGTCATGGGGATACAGGCAATGAAACTCATTTATGAGCATTTTCTGCCTGTTCTGGAGTGATGTGCACCATGGTGGAGAGTCTGGCCCATGTCCCCAGGGCTGAGCGCTCATAACTCTTCCTTGCTCTCTGACACTAGTACTGGACAGTCATGATGGCTGCCATTGATAAGTTTCCTGCCGCCATTTCTGGTTGTAATTATGGCAGCACTGACTATAATGGACCCGAGGAGGTGAAATATTGCGAAGCTGTTTTCTGGAGATTACTGTGGGCACGATGGTCAGATTATCCACTTACAGCGCCGATAAATCAATGTGTCAATAAATCAGAGAATTAAAGGATTTTCCCACAAGCAAAGTTCATTTTAATAAATAGATTGTGGAATAATAATCATTTCCACAATTCCATGTACGGTCAGACACGACCATTACACAGCAGACAGCAGGGACATATTTATAAGATTATCTCAGCAAAGGAACATTTTATCACATCCAATTGTGGAAATTATTATTATTCCGAGATCTATTGATAAAAATAAACTTTAAAATTAACTTTTTTTCCTGGAAAAAACCCTTTAAATACAAGAGAAATACTGAAACTAAGATGTAGAGAGAAATGTGCAAGAAACGAACCTCATAATTAACTTATAAGGAAACCGAATAAATGTGCAGCTCAGCCCCATAAGAATGTAACTTATATATGAAGAAAATCAGGATCCAGACCCCGCTGCCACGCGGGGCGATAACCAGATGAAATTGCTCTGTAAGCCGCGATCAGCAGCGTTCACCGAAGGTTACGGTGTCAATATTAATAAATTAGTACTTGATAGATAAGGACTCAAGGGTTAATGCCGCTGCTCGTATATAAATTAGTTTCCAGGACGGGGGCTTTACCCAAAGAAATATAATAATATTTGATGTGAATATTGCTGCGAGCAGAGAATTATATATTCATTAAATTTCCAATTTGCACAGTCCTAAAAGTGTTAACTAAGAACGGCTCACACTCCAATATGTCGGAAGCTGGAGCGAGAAATATCACAGGATCTGATGCCAGAAATCATGATGACAGCGGCCTCAGCTATGGCTTCAGTCATTCCCTAGATGATCGGAACTGGAGAAAATACAGTGGAGAAAGCGAAAAAAGTCCCAAAACCAAAAAGCCGCAGTTTAGAGATGGAAGGAGGACAAGTGTTGTGAGAACGGAAGGATTATCACATGAAATACATAAATATTAAATACTATAATACCGCCCCCTATGTACAGAATATAAACTATAATATGCTCCTATATACAAGAATATAACTCTATATACTGCCTATTACAGAATTACTACTATATCTGCCCATCAAATATATACTATAATACTGCTCATGTAAGATTAACTCTATATTGCTCTTACAGAAAAACTACTTATGCTATGACAAATATACTTAATACGCCAGACAATATACTTATAAACGCTATTACAATATACACAAATCTGCCCTTACAAGAATAATACTATAATACTGCCCATAAGAAATACTATAAATTGCTCCTTGTACAAGATAACTACTATAATACTGCCCTTGTACAAGAATATAACATAATGCCTATACAAGATAACTACAAACGCCCATTACAAGAAATAACTACATAATACTGCCTATGTACAAGAATATAACTACTATAATACTGCCCTATTACAAGAAATAACACTATATACTGCCCCATTACAAAATATATATATAATACGCCATGTACAAATATAACTAATAAACTGCCCTATGTCAGATAAACTCTATATACGCTATTACAAAACACATAATACTGCCCTTTACAAGAATATAACTACTATAATAGCCCTATGTCAGAATATAACTACTTAAACTGCTCCATGTACAGAATATAACTACATAATACTGCCCATGTACAAGAAATAACACTATATTGCTCTTACAGATATAACTACTTAATACGCCTTACAAAATATACTCTATAATAGCTCCTATTACAAGAATAAACTACTAAAACGCCTGACAGAAATATACGTCATGCCAGAAATATATGCAGCGATAACTCTTAATCCTAGTACGAATAAATCATGATGACAAAATCACAAAACTGCCGCAGTTAAATAAAGCTTGTAGAAAAAATTATCCTATACATAAATATAATCCTATATACCGCTATAAAAATATACTTATAAAGTTATATCAAAATAACTCTATAATACTGATATTACAAAATACTTATAAATACTCTTAATACAGATATACAATATACTCTATAGCAAGTAAAAAATATATATCTCCTATTACAAATATAATACTATTACCCTATGTACAAGAATATAACTCATAATACTCTCCTATGTACAGAAATACTATATAATACCCTATTACAAAATATAACTATAAATGCCCCTATGTAATAAATATAATACTATTTCAATACAAATACTACTAAATCTCCATTACAGAATATAATCATTAAATCTATTCAAATATACTATATAATACTCTATACAGAAAAATATACTATAAAATATACTATATACTGCTATTACACTATATAGAATTACTAATATCTATTACATATTAAATATTATAAATATACCTATTACAGATATAATATATAATATCTCTCTATGTACAAGAATAAACTATATACTCCTATGTACAAGAATATAACTACTATAATACTGCCCCATGTACAGAATAAACTACTATAATATGCTCCTATGTACAAAATAATAATACTCTATAAAATATAACATAAATATGCCTATTAAATATAATATAATATCCCTATAAATACTATTAAGGTAGAATAAATTGCCAAAATATATAAAGCCTGTATATGATGAAAAACTAAGCTAAGAAAAAAGCCTCATACTGTTAGAAACATAACAAATATATCTAACGCTTCAGATACTATTGCTAAATTAATATAATGCATCAAAAAACTAAAGCCTATACAATATATACAATACGCTATACGAATAATTAATAGCCTTAAAAACAATATGCTATACAAGATATATATAATTGCAGTACAGAATACTATAATATGCCTTACAAAATTACAAACTGCCTATGTCAATAAATACTATATACTGCAACAAATATCTATAGTATAAAATATATTTAATATGCCCTTGCAGATATAAATGCCTTCAGATATAACTACTATAATACTGCTCCTATGTACAAGATATAACTACTATAATACTGCCCCTATGTACAAGAATATAATACTATAATACTGCCCTATGTACAAGAATATAACTACTATAATACTGCCCTATTACAAGAATATAACTACTATAATACTGCCTATGTACAAGAATATAACTACTATAATACTGCCCTATGTACAAGAATATAACTACTATAATACTGCCCTATGTACAAGAATATAACTACTATAATACTGCCCTATGTACAAGAATATAACTACTATAATACTGCCCTATGTACAAGAATATAACTACTATAATACTGCCCTATGTACAAGAATATAACTACTATAATACTGCTCCTATGTACAAGAATATAATACTATAATACTGCCCTATTACAAGAATATAACTACTATAATACTGCCCTATGTACAAGAATATAACTACTATAATATGCTCCTATGTACAAGAATATAACTACTATAATACTGCCCCTATGTCAGAATATAAAACTATATATATGCCTATGTACAAGATATAACTACTATAATACTGCCCTATGTACAAGAATATAACTACTATAATACTGCCCTATGTACAAGAATATAACTACTATAATACTGCCCCTATGTACAAGAATATAACTACTATAATACTGCCCTATGTACAAGAATATAACTACTATAATACTGCCCTATGTACAAGAATATAACTACTATAATACTGCCCCTATGTACAAGAATATAACTACTATAATACTGCCCTATGTACAAGAATATAACTACTATAATACTGCCCCTATTACAAGAATATAACTACTATAATACTGCTCCTATGTACAAGAATATATATAACTGCCTATTAAAGATAAATACTATCTGCCCTATTACAAGAATATAACTACTATAAACTGCCTATGTACAAGAATATAACTACTATAATACTGCCCTATGTACAAGAATATAACTACTATAATACTGCTCCTATGTACAAGAATATAACTACTATAATACTGCTCCTATGTACAAGAATATAACTACTATAATACTGCCCCTATGTACAAGAATATAATACTATATAATACTGCTCCTATTACAAGAATATAACTACTATAATACTGCCCCTATGTACAAGAATAAACTACTATAATACTGCCCCTATGTACAAGAATATAACTACTATAATACTGCCCCTATTACAAGAATATAACTACTATAAACTGCCCTATGTACAAGAATATAACTACTATAATACTGCCCTATGTACAAGAATATAACTACTATAACACTGCCCCTATGTACAAGAATATAACTACTATAATACTGCCCCTATTACAAGAATATAACTACTATAATACTGCCTCCTATGTACAAGAATATAACTACTATAATACTGCTCCTATGTACAAGAATATAACTATAATACTGCCCTATGTACAAGAATATAACTACTAATACTGCTCCTATTACAAGAATATAACTATAATACTGCCCTATGTACAAGAATATAACTACTATAATACTGCCCTATATACAAGAATATAACTACTATAATACTGCTCCTATATACAAGAATATAACTACTATAATACTGCTCCTATTACAAGAATATAACTACTATAATACTGCTCCTATGTACAAGAATATAACTACTATAATACTGCCCTATGTACAAGAATATAACTACTATAAACTGCCCCTATGTACAAGAATTAACTACTATAATACTGCTCCTATGTACAAGAATATAACTACTATAATACTGCTCCTATGTACAAGAATATAACTACTATAATACTGCTCCTATATACAAGAATATAACTACTATAATACTGCTCCTATGTACAAGAATATAACTACTATAATACTGCCCCTATGTACAAGAATATAATACTATAATACTGCCCTATGTACAAGATATATCTACTATAATACTGCCCCTATATACAAGAATATAACTACTATAATACTGCCCTATGTACAAGAATATAACTACTATAATACTGCTCCTATGTACAAGAATTAACATATAATAGCCCTATTACAAAATATAACTACATATACTGCTCCTATGTACAAGAATATAACTACTATAATACTGCCCTATGTACAAGAATATAACTACTATAATACTGCCCCTATGTACAAGAATATAACTACTATAATACTGCTCTATGTACAAGAATATAACTACTATAATACTGCCCTATGTACAAGAATATAACTACTATAATACTGCCCCTATATACAAGAATATAACTACTATAATACTGCCCTATGTACAAGAATATAACTACTATAATACTGCCCCTATATACAAGAATATAACTACTATAATACTGCCCCTATGTACAAGAATATAACTACTATAATACTGCTCCTATGTACAAGAATATAACTACTATAATACTGCCCTATGTACAAGAATATAACTACTATAATACTGCTCCTATGTACAAGAATATAACTACTATAATACTGCTCCTATGTACAAGAATATAACTACTATAATACTGCCCTATGTACAAGAATATAACTACTATAATACTGCCCTATGTACAAGAATATAACTACTATAATACTGCTCCTATGTACAAGAATATAACTACTATAATACTGCTCCTATGTACAAGAATATAACTACTATAATACTGCTCCTATGTACAAGAATATAACTACTATAATACTGCCCCTATGTACAAGAATATAACTACTATAATACTGCCCTATGTACAAGAATATAACTATAATACTGCCCTATGTACAAGAATATAACTACTATAATACTGCCCTATTACAAGAATATAACTACTATAATACTGCTCCTATGTACAAGAATATAACTACTATAATACTGCCCTATGTACAAGAATATAACTACTATAATACTGCCCTATGTACAAGAATATAACTACTATAATACTGCCCTATGTACAAGAATATAACTACTATAATACTGCCCTATGTACAAGAATATAACTACTATAATACTGCTCCTATGTACAGAATATAACTACTATAATACTGCTCCTATGTACAAGAATATAACTACTATAATACTGCCCCTATGTACAGAAATATAACTACTATAATACTGCTCCTATGTACAGAAATATAACTACTATAATACTGCTCCTATGTACAAGAATATAACTACTATAATACTGTCCCTATGTACAAGAATATAACTATTATAATACTGCCCCTATGTACAAGAATATAACTACTATAATACTGCCTCCTAGCTGAGAGGTTGTGTGTTTGTAGCTCTCCTGATGTCTGGAGCAAGCCCAGGGAGGTGCCACCCTGGGGGGGAAGCTCCCCATGCAAGGCCCAGGCTTCCCGGCCTACACTGGGACAAGCCTCCCAGGCCTCTCCTAATGGGAATGTTAATCCCAGAGCCACTGTCAGAGCAGTGAATGCAGCGAGCCAAAGCTGCAGCAGTTCTGTGAAGGAGGAAAAAGCCGTCAGTAAAGTTTTGGGAGGAAAACCTTCTCCAAGTCCAGCAAAGAAGCAAGAAGGAAAAGTGTCGGTCAGTGATGGGTTACAGCACAATGTGAAGTCAGGTAACTCCCCAGTCAGCAAGCAGCTCCTGCCAGGTGCACAGTTGAGATCAGCCCCAGCTGTGCAGATCACCTCTCCTGCTCCCAGGCAGAGACGGACGTCTTTGGAAAGACAAACCATCCAGGAGAACTTACAGCAGCATGGCAGTATGGCGCGGTCAGGACGCACACGGTCGCAGTCAGGTGGCAGCAGTAAAAGTGCTGTGGAGCCTGGAGCCATGAAACCAGCGGTGGTGATAATTAAGGAGACGTCTGGGTTCAAGCAGCCGGGGACATCGCTGAATGCAGGATCCCAGGAGGAGACGCCGCGTGCACCTGAGCTTCAGCTCGCAGAGGAGATCCCAGGACTGGTCAAGAAGTTCGGTGAGTTACAGCAGCAGAAAGACACTACAGATGCAGATAGACACTTGCTATAAGCTAAAGGCTATTAATCCCGGGAGTCATGATTTTTATGATGAGACTCTGAACACACTGGGTGTATTGCTGGCAAAAGTGGTGAGGGACATGGACTGCGTCCTAGAGAGGATGGGGCCCCTGGCGGAGACTTATAGGAACCAGGAACTGTTTAATTCACAGAAGCAGAACTCTGCAGGTTCCAGGTCAGACATTGTCCCAGGTGGACCCCAGAAGCAGGTGCGGCCAGTGCTACAGCCTGCAAGTTTCTGCTTCCAAAAGGGGCAAATGCCGCACCAGCAGCAGCCTGTAGTACAGACCCCAGCAGACGTACCACAAGTTTCAGAATGCCCAGCACAACAGCCTGCAGCAGATTCCAAGCAGCAGCATGAAGGGCACATTCCAGTAGAGGTACAACAAGTCGCAGAATGCCCAGTACAGCCGCCTGCAGCAGATTCCAAGCAGCAGCATGGACATTTTTCAGCACAGGGACTACAAGTCTCAGAATGCCATGCACCACAGTTGGGCAGTGGACATGTGCCGGTAGTTCCTGATGGTGCCCAGCAGGGCTCTGATGCTGGGGATAATCGCGCTGTATCTGAGGGGTCGGGGGTTTGGGGGAGCACAGTATCTTTGGTGGACGCTGCGCAGTCTGATAGTGACATTGATGTTGATGATAACAATGTTCATGATGATGTCTGTGATTTCCCCCTTTAATTCCGAGCACACAAGGTGTAGCAGCCCCCCCTGCTGCAGACCCTCACCCCGTCAGTCAGCCTAGTGTGACCCCGCAGGTTCCCCCCAGTAATGCCTGGAGTCGTGGCGCTCCGTCCTTCACCTCTGGTGCCAATTATACCGGCCAGGCGTTTAAACGGAGAAACGTTGTGCGTTTCCGGCACAGAGGTGCCAAGGAGGATCTGCCAGATAGAAGGTTTGTGGTCAGGGAGCTCTTGTGTCGCCAGATGGGGTTTGCGCCAGTCAGCATCTTGGCGGTGATTAATCTTCCAGACAGGCAGGGCTATGACGTCAGTTTTAAGCTCATGACTGACCTGGACAGGTTTTGGTCTAATTTCCCCAAGTTTAGAGACTCTGAGGGCTGGAGTAAGTTCAGCTTTATTCCTATCTCTAAGCCAGATACCGTTACGGTAAATCTCATCTTCTGGAATGAGTCTGTTCCCCCGCAGGACATTGTAGTGTGGCTCCGGAGGCATTGTGACCTGGTCTCTGACCTCACCAAAAGCAGAGACAATGATGGTATCTGGACGGGAGGGTGGAGGGTTTTGGTGAAACTGCGCCAGTGCGATAATATCACTGCCCACTTACCCAACTCCTTCTTTATTGGGAGGGAGAGGGGTGTGTGTTTCTATCCTGGGCAGCCTCGTAAGTGCTTCAAATGTGGCAAGGCGGGTCACCTGGCAAATACGTGTACTGTGGTGAAGTGCAACCTGTGTGGGGAGGTCGGCCATGTGGCTGCAGACTGCCAGAACATCAGGTGCAACCTCTGTGGGAAGATCGGTCACCCTCACAGGGACTGTCCTGACGCCTGGCACAATATCTGTAAGGACTATCCTGATGAGGATTTGGTGGCAGGGGCAGAGATTCTGGAGGAGGCAGCTTTACTGTCAGGGGAATTACTGTCCAGACCGGAGGTCCACCAGGGGTCTACTCAGGTGACACCAGAGCAGCAGGGTTCAGAGGGTGCACAGGGGAGTATGGAGGTTGTCTCTCAGGGGCAGCAGTCACAGGGAATCATTACTTCAGTACTACCATCTGTGTCTCAGACTAAAAGGAAGAAAAAGGACAAGACCTCCCGTAAACCTGAGAAGGAGTATGACACTGGCCAAGGAGCCAGGAAGAAGGTCCAGAGTTCTGCAGATGTAATGGACTTATCTAATAGGTTTGGTGTTCTGTCTGAGTCTGACGGTGATTTTGAGGATGACCTTAGAAGAATTGACGCAGAGTTTGATAGGGACGTAGAGGACTGTCCTCCGCCCAAGCGGAAGCCATTACCTGAGGGCTCTCGGGTAGAGTCTGAAATGGAGACCGGCGGTGACCAGAATAACTCCGACCCAGATCTGTGACGCTGTCAACTAAATAATGTCCGACCCAGATAGATAAATCATTAGGAAATGTTAAGTTATGGAAGGATGTGTCACTGGGTTGAAATATGATGTTTTTTTTTTTTTTTTTTTCCAACCAGGTGTATGGACTCTTTAAGATAATTTTATATGTATAATCCGGATATGTAATGAATGTACAATCCAAGTGATAATTTTTATTACTGGAGGAATGTCAGTATATTTGTATTGTTGGTTTTACAATAAAATTGCCTTTACAAGAATAACTACTATATGACACGGGCCTAGGGTAGCAGAAATATCACTGATATCTGCAATGTAATGAGATTTACTAATATTGTGTTCTTCTGATACTGACATGATTTAATACTTAGAATATGCCGATTATGTACAAGAATGTACCTCATAAAGCCATTACCTGATTGTAATCTGAATATGGAGACCGCGTACAATATAACTCGCCCTCTGTGACCTGTAACTACAATAATGCCACCCATAAAAAATCATTAAAATGTCTAACTATAATACTGTCCTAGTAAAAGAATATATCTTTATTACTGTTTCTTATTCACAGATTATATCTTACTATAATACTGTCCATATTATAAGAATTATAACTACTATATACTGCGCTATGTACAGTAATATGTTTTTTACAATAAATACTGCCCCTATGTACAAGAATATAACTACTATAATACTGCCCTATGTACAATATAACTACTATAATACTGCTCCTATAACAGAATATAACTACTATAATACTGCCTCTATGTACAAGAATATAACTACTATAATACTGCTCCTATTACAAGAATATAACTACTATAATACTGCTCTATGTACAAGAATATAACTACTATAATACTGCCCTATGTACAAGAATATATCTACTATAATACTGTTCCTACTACAAATAACTACTATAATACTGCCTCTATGTACAAGAATATAACTACTATAATACTGCCCTATGTACAAGAATATACTACTATAATACTGCCCCTATTACAAGAATATAACTACTATAATACTGCTCCTATGTACAAGAATATAACTACTATAATACTGCTCCTATGTACAAGAATATAACTACTATAATACTGCCCTATGTACAAGAATATAACTACTATAATACTGTCCTATGTACAAGAATATAACTACTATAATACTGCCCTATGTACAAGAATATAACTACTATAATACTGCCCTATGTACAAGAATATAACTACTATAATACTGCCCTATGTACAAGAATATACTACTATTAAATACTGCCCCTATGTACAAGAATATAACTACTATAATACTGCCCTATGTACAAGAATATAACTACTATAATACTGCCCCTATATACAAGAATATAACTACTATAATACTGCTCCTGTATACAAGAATATAATCTATAATACTGCCCTATGTACAAGAATATAACTACTATAATACTGCCCTATGTACAAGAATATAACTACTATAATACTGCCCCTATTACAAGAATATAACTACTATAATACTGCCCCTATACAAGAATATAACTGCTATAATACTGCCCTATTACAAGAATATAACTACTATAATACTGCCCTATGTACAAGAATATAACTACTATAATACTGCCCCTATGTACAAGAATATAACTACTATAATACTGCCCCTATGTACAAGAATATAACTACTATAATACTGCCCCTATGTACAAGAATATAACTACTATAATACTGCCCCTATGTACAAGAATATAACTACTATAATACTGCCCCTATTACAAGAATATAACTACTATAATACTGCCCTATGTACAAGAATATAACTACTATAATACTGCCCCTATATACAAGAATATAACTACTATAATACTGCCCCTATGTACAAGAATATAACTACTATAATACTGCTCCTATGTACAAGAATATAACTACTATAATACTGCCCCTATGTACAAGAATATATCTACTATAATACTGCCCCTATGTATAGGAATATAAGTACTTGGTTTGTGGTAGTCGTGGCCGTTATCTCTTGGCCTCTTCTGCGGCTGCACCGGTTGCCCCACCAGTGTTGTGTCCGCCCTTGTGTTATAATGTGAATTGCTCTTTACACCCTGTAGTGCTTGCTTATGAATATATAATTACTGTACCGTAACTAAGGTCATAGATGAAAGTCACAATACACTAGTGATACACAATGTACATGTATAATTTAGGTCTGCCCTCCCAGTTACACTGGGGCTGCTGGTGCAGATGGAAGTATTACTTCAAAGCCGGCTCTCCTGTGTTCTGCACAAACAGGAAAGGCAGAAAAGGAGCGAATGCTGCTCTTTATTAGGGTGTGGAGCTGGAGCGGCTGCAGCTCCCAGGAACGTTGCGCTCCATAAACAGAATGGGTAATGTTTTCTTCCTTTTATACAACACACAGAGCGCAGCAGACTCTTTGCCAGTCACTGAGATACCAACTTGTAACGAGTTCGCTGTATTGTACGCTTGTCCTGTAGCTCCAAGAAAGGAGCAATGCAAGGAAAAGTTTGCAGAAAAGTTTCCCATGTACTATTAATATTTCATGCTGGAATTCTGGGTAATTCTGTCAAGTCTGGATACTGCCGAGCATCTACCAGAAATATATCAAATCCTGTCATTATTTTGTGTGCAGTAAACACCAGAGTATATAAGTAGAATGGAGCAGACAATGGCTACAAGGGATGCAGACGGCTGCAGCATCGTCCAGGACCTCCTGGGCAGACCATGGCTACAAGGGGTGCAGACTACTGCAGCATCGTCCAGGACTTCCTGGGCGGACCATGGCTACAAGGGGTGCAGACGGCTGCAGCATCGTCCAGGACCTCCTGGCGGACAATGGCTACAAGGGTGCAGACGGCTGCAGCATCGTCCAGGACCTCCTGGGCGGACAATGGCTACAAGGGATGCAGACGGCTGCAGCATCGTCCAGGACCTCCTGGGCAGACCATGGCTACAAGGGGTGCAGACTACTGCAGCATCGTCCAGGACTTCCTGGGCGGACCATGGCTACAAGGGGTGCAGACGGCTGCAGCATCGTCCAGGACTTCCTGGGCGGACAATGGCTACAAGGGGTGCAGACAGCTGCAGCATTGTCCGGAGACTCCTGGGCGGACAATGGCTACAAGGGCTGCAGACGGCTCTACGTCGTTCGGAGACTCCTGGGTGGACAATGGCTACAAGGGGTGCAGACGGCTCTAGCGTCGTTCGGAGACTCCTGGTGGACAATGGCTACATGGGGTGCAGACGGCTGCAGTATTGTCCAGAGGCTCCTGGGCGGACAATGGCTACAAGGGGTGCAGACAGCTGCAGTGTCGTCCGGAGACTCCTGGGTGGACAATGGCTACAAGGGGTGCAGACTGCTGCAGCATCGTCCAGGGCCTCTGGGCGGACAATGGCTACAAGGGGTGCAGATGGCTGCAGCTTCGTCCTGAGACTCCTGGGCGGACAATGGCTACAAGGGGTGCAGACAGCTGCAGTGTCGTCCGGAGACTCCTGGGCGGACAATGGCTACAAGGGTTGCAGACAGCTGTAGTGTCGTCTGGGGCTCCTGGGCGGACAATGGCAACAAGAGGTGCAGACGGTTGCAGTGTCGTCCGGAGACTCCTGGGCGGACAATGGCTACAAGGGGTGTAGACGGCTCTAGCGTCGTCCAGAGACTCCTGGGCGGACAATGGCTACAAGGGGTGCAAACGGCTCTAGCGTCATCCGGAGACTCCTGGGCAGACAATGGCTACAAGGGGTGCAGATGGCTGCAGCATCGTCCAGGGCCTCCTGGGCGGACAATGGCTACAAGGGCTGCAGACGGCTGCAGCGTTGTCCGGAGACTCCTGGGTGGACAATGGCTACAAGGGGTGCAGACAGCTGCAGCATCGTCCGGAGACTCCTGGGCGGACAATGGCTACAAGGGCTGCAGACGGCTGCAGCATTTTCCGGAGGCTCCTGGGCGGACAATGGCTACAAGGGGTGCAGACGGCTCTAGCATCGTTCGGAGACTCCTGGGTGGACAATGGCTACAAGGGGTGCAGAAGGCTGCAGCGTTGTCCGGGTACTCCTGGGCAGACAATGGCTACAAAGGGTGCAGACTGCTTCAGCATCGTCCAGGACCTCCTAAGCGGACAATGGCTACAAGGGGTGCAGACGGCTGCAGCGTTGTCTGGAGGCTCCTGGGCGGACAATGGCTACAAGGGCTTCAGACGGCTGCAGCATTGTCCAGAGGCTCCTGGGCAGACAATGGCTACAAGGGGTGCAGACTCCTGCAGCATCGTCCAGGGCCTCCTGGGCGGACAATGGCTACAAGGGGTGCAGATGGCTGCAGCATCGTCCAGGGCCTCCTGGGCGGACAATGGCTACAAGGGGTGCAGACAGCTGCAGTGTCGTCCGGAGACTCCTGGGCGGACAATGGCTACAAGGAGTGCAGACAGCTGTAGCGTCATCTGGGGCTCCTGGGCGGACAATGGCTACAAGGGGTGCAGATGGTTGCAGCGTCGTCCGGAACTCCTGGGCGGACAATGGCTACAAGGGGTGCAGACAGCTGCAGCGTCGTCTGGGGCTCCTGGGCGGACAATGGCAACAAGAGGTGCAGACGGTTTCAGCGTCGTCCGGAGACTCCTGGGCGGACAATGGCTACAAGGGGTGTAGACGGCTCTAGCGTCGTCCAGAGACTCCTGGGCGGACAATGGCTACAAGGGGTGCAAACGGCTCTAGCGTCATCCGGAGACTCCTGGGTGGACAATGGCTACAAGGGGTGCAGACAGCTGCAGCATCGTCCGGAGACTCCTGGACGGACAATGGCTACAAGGTCGCAGATGGCTGCAGTGTCGTCCGAGACTCCTGGGCGACAATTGCTACAAGGGGTGCAGACGGCTGCAGCGTCGTCCGGGGACTCCTGGGCGTACCATGGCTACAAGGGGTGCAGATGGCTGCAGCATCGTCCAGGGCCTCCTGGGCGGACAATGGCTACAAGGGCTGCAGACGGCTCTAGCGTCGTCCGGAGACTCCTGGGTGGACAATGGCTACAAGGGTGCAGACAGCTGCAGCATCGTCCGGAGACTCCTGGACGGACAATGGCTACAAGGTCTGCAGATGGCTGCAGTGTCGTCCGGAGACTCCTGGGCGGACAATTGCTACAAGGGGTGCAGACGGCTGCAGCATCGTCGGGACTCCTGGGCGTACCATGGCTACAAGGGGTGCAGATGGCTGAAGCGTTGTCCGGGGACTCCTGGGCGGACAATGGCTACAAGCGGTGCAGATGGCTGCAGCATCGTCCGGGGCCTCCTGAGCGGACAATGGCTACAAGGGGTGCAGACGGCTGCAGCGTTGTCCAGAGACTCCTGGGCGGACAATGGCTACAAGGGGTGCAGACTGCTGCAGCATCGTCCATGACCTCCTGAGGCGGACAATGGCTACAAGGGGTGCAGACGGCTGCAGCGTTGTCCGGAGACTCCTGGGCGGACAATGGCTACAAGGGCTGCAGACAGCTGCAGCATTGTCCAGAGGCTCCTGGGCAGACAATGGCTACAAGGGGTGTAGACAGCTCTAGCATCGTCCAGAGACTCCTGGGTGGACAATGGCTACAAGGGTGCAGATGGCTGAAGCATCGTCCAGGGCCTCCTGGGCGGACAATAGCAACAAGGGATGCAGATGGCTGCAGCGCCGTCCGGAGTTTCCTGGGCGGACAATGGCTACAAGGGGTGCAGATGGCTGCAGCGTCATCCAGGGCCTCCTGGACAGACAATGCCTACAAGGAGTGCAGACGGCTGCAGCGTCGTCCGGGGCCTCCTGGACGGACAATGGCTACAAGGGTGCAGACGGCTGCAGCGTCGTCCGGGCCTCCTGGGCGGACAATGGCTACAAGGGGTGCAGACGGCTGCAGCATCGTCCGGGCCTCCTGGGTGGACAATGGCTACAAGGGGTGCAGACGGCTGAGATTGTCCAGGCTCCTGGGCGGACAATGGCTACAAGGGGTGCAACTGCTGCAGCATCGTCCGGGCCTCTGGGCGGACAATGGCTACAAGGGGTGCAGACGGCTGCAGCTTCGTCCTGAGACTCTGGGCGGACAATGGCTTCAAGGGGTGCAGACGGCTCTAGCGTCGTTCGGAGACTCCTGGGCGGACAATGGCTACAAGGGGTGCAGACAGCTGCAGTGTCGTCCTGAAACTCCTGGGCGTACAATGGCTACAAGGGGTGCAGACAGCTGCAGCGTCTTCTGGGCTCCTGGGCGGACAATGGCTACAAGGGGTGCAGACGGCTGCAACGTCGTCCGGAGACTCCTGGGCGGACAATTGCTACAAGGGGTGCAGATGGCTGCAGCTCTCCGGACTCCTGGGGACAGCTACAAGGTGCAGTCTAGCGTTGTTCGGGACTCCTGGGCGGACAATGCTACAAGGGTGCAGACAGCTGCAGTGTCGTCCGGAGAACTCCTGGGCGACAATGGCTACAAGGGTGCAGACAGCTGCAGCGTTGTCTGGGGCTCCTGGGCGGACAATGGCTACAAGGGTGCAACGGCTGCAGTGTCGTCCGGAGACTCCTGGGCGGACAATGGCTACAAGGGGTGCAGACGGCTGCAGCGTTGTCCGGAGCTCCTGGGCTGACAATGGCTACAAGGGGTGCAAACGGCTCTAGCGTCATCCGGAGACTCCTGGGTGGACAATGGCTACAAGGGGTGCAGACAGGCTGCAGCATCGTCCGGAGCTCCTGGGCGACAATGGCTACAAGGGCTGCAGAGGCTGCAGCGTCGTCCGGAGACTCCTGGGCGGACAATGGCTACAAGGGGTTCAGACGGGTGCAGCGATCGTCCGGGACTCCTGGGCGTACAATGGCTACAAGGGTGCAGACGGCTGCAGCATTGTCCGAGGACTCCTGGGCGGACAATGGCTACAAGGGGTGCAGACGGCTGCTAGCGTCTCCGGAACTCCTGGCGGACAATGGCTACAAGGGGTGCAGACGGCTGCAGCGTCGTCCGAGGACTCCTGGGCGACAATGGCTACAAGGGGCAAGGCTTAGTGTCGTCCAGACTCCTGGGGGACAATGGCTACAAGGGTGCAGACGCTGCAGCGTGTCCCATCCAGAGACTCCTGGGCGGACAATGGGTACAAGGGGTGCAGACGGCTGCAGCGTTGTCCGGGGACTCCTGGGAGGACAATGCCTACATGGGGTGCAGACAGCTGCAGTGTCGTCCGGAGACTCCTGGGCTGACAATGGCTACAAGGGGTGCAGACAGCTGCAGTGTCATCCAGAGACTCCTGGGCTGACAATGGCTACAAGGGTGCAGACAGCTGCAGCATCATCCAGAGACTCCTGGGCGGACAATGGCTACAAGGGGTGCAGACTGCTGCAGCTTCATCCAGAGACTCCTGGGCGGATAATAGCTACAAGGGCTGCAGACGGCTGCAGCGTCGTCCGGAGACTCCTGGGCGGACAATGGCTACTAGGGGTGCAGACGGCTGCAGCGTCGTCCGGGGACTCCTGGGAGGACAATGCCTACATGGGGTGCAGACGGCTGCAGCGTCGTCCGGAACTCCTGGGCGGACAATGGCTACAAGACGTGCAGACGGCTGTAGCGTCGTCCTGAGACTTCGGGGCGGACAATGTCTACAAGGGGCGCAGAGAGCTGCAATGTCGTCTGGGAACTCCTTGGCGGACAATGACTACAAGGGGTAGAGAGAGCTGCAGCATCGTCTGGAGACTCCTGGGCGGACAATGGCTACAAAGGGTGCAGAAAGCTGCAACGTCATACGGGGACTCCTGGGCGGACAATGACTACAAGGTGTGCAGACGGCTGCAGCGTCGTCCTGAGACTCCTGGACTGACAATGCTTACAAGGGTTGCAGTCGAGATGGACCAGGCGGAGCCGGGGCCACTCTGAGGGTGGTAGCGTACGCCGACTGCTTCTCCATCTTTGTGTCATCGAGAAAGGAGGCAGATTGGGTCATGTCTGAGGTCGAGCGCTACTCGGAGGCTTCCGGGTTCATGATCAACTGGAAAAAGTGCGAAAGTCTCTGGCTGGGAGGGGGAGATCCTAGTTTTGATCTCCCAGACACCCTTCCAGGGTCCCAGACCTCCGCCAAAATCCTAGGCATCAAATTTGGACCCGGGGACTACCCCCAGCAAAATTGGGAGGGCAGACTTAAGATCACCGCCCAAAAGGTGGACCAGTGTAAGGGTTGGTCTTTAACCCTGAGGGAAAGGGTCAACTTGACCAAAGGCTTTCTGCTTCCCTTGTTAATATACCTGGGCAGTGTCTGCCTCTTGCCAGATCCTCTCTGGACACAGATCTATAGCCTGTTCTTCCAGCTGTTATGGGGAACAGGCTTAACCTAATTAAGAGAGAGGTCATGTACCGCACGAGGAGACTAGGTGGGTTGGGTATGGTCAACCCGGTGGTGTTTCTGATAAACACCTTTCTTAAGATCAATGTTGCCAACCTCTATTCAGAGAGGGCTCCTCCGTGGGTATTCTCCTGTAGGGGTTGGTTTCGGCCTTTCTTCCAGGAATGGAAGACAGGAGGGCAGGTGAAGGACCTGAACACACCACACGGACATCTCCCGGCTTATGCTACCCCGGTTCTGAAGGTGATCCGCCGGTGGGGTCTGGGAATGTGGGAAATCAGGACCATGTCGAGGAAATCCCTTGACAGCAGGGTTCTGTTGACCCATTTCCAGAAGCCCCTGGTGCTCAAGGATTGCCCAGGCCGGGATCTGGAGGTTGGGCTTGGGTTATTAAATTCCAAGCGGATCCCCTTGAAGTTTTGGGACTTGGCCTAGCGCTGCTTCCATGGGAGGCTGTATGTAAGGGACAACCTGAAGTGCAGGAACTCCGATGATCGAGGTTGTCCCCGTGAGGAGTGTGGCGACATGCTGAAAAGCATGGAGCACTTCCTCCTTCGGTGTCATTTTAATACAGGGAGGGGTCTACAACAGGGTGGGTGCTTCCATAGGCTGGCCTAGGCTGGCATCCCTTTCTTATCCGGAGTGGGCTTATAGGGCATTCAGATCCCTGGGTGGCCGAGACCGGAGCACTTTATTCCTAGTTAGTGTAGTCATTAGTTCCACACTTGGAATGCATGGAGTTTAGTTTCCACGCAGCAGAATGTCCTCCCCCGGGATGAGGTGGTTAGAAACATCTTGGGTGACCTGGGGAAGGTGCGCTCTTTGGAGTTCGAGAGGCTGGGTGCGAGGAGGGCCTCTTGGCTTTGGAGGGGTTTCTCCTATAACGTGCCCTAGGGAGAGCTGGTCTGTGTGAGATTGTTGGTAGGGTGAGATAAGGTGGTGTGGGTGTTGAGGGAGAGAAAAGTAGGGACAGATAGGGACAGGGAGGGACAGTTTAGGGATAGCTAGATAGTTAGTTTTGATAAGCTAGGTAGGGTAGGGATAGGTAGGGACAGGTAGGGATAGTTAGGGTCAGTTTCTTTCTTTTAGGGACAGATTTAGTTGGTGAGGGACAGGGTGCGTGTGTTGGTGGTTAGGGACGGGGCCTCTTAGGACTCCAGTTTCCCGGTGGTGGGCTGGTGTGTGGCACATTTAGCTTTTTGTTTTGTAATTCAGAAAATAATGGATATTGGGCCTTGCAAGTTATGTGGTCAGTGTAAAGAGTTAATGTCTATAAATGTTTATAGTGCTGTAATGTTTAGTAATGTAATGTAGTGTTCTTGTGTGTAAGCCAACTGCCACTCTAAGCTGAAGCTGCCTGCCCTCGTCAGATTGCAGCCGCCAAGCAGCTTGAGGCCGGGCAAGTGCTGGAATGGGAGAGCGGCTTGGAATCCCTGGTCCAGTTGATGATTTAATTCGTCTGTTAATGTTTGTTTTGTATATAATAGTAAATAGTTATATGATTGGGGGGTACAGTTTAGGTTGGGTGGGGTTTTGTGTGGGGGTTTAACCCCTTACTGCCATCGGACGTACTATCCCGTCCATGGTACCTGGCCCGTATGACCATGGACGGGATAGTACGTCTCGTGCGATCGGACGCGCTCCCGGGGGGGAGCGCAGCCGATCGCAGCCGGGTGTCAGCTGATTATCACAGCTGACACCCATGACTGTGTGTCAGGAGCGGTCACGGACCGCTTCCTGCACATTAACCCCTTGCACACCGCGATCAAACATGATCGCGGTGTACTGGAGGCACAGGGAGGATCGCGCAGGGTGGGGGCTCCCTGCGCGCCCCCCTGAGACCCTCAGAGCAGCGCGATGTGATCGCGCTGTTCTGAGGGCTTCCTCCCTCCCAGGACCCGGATCCAAGATGGCGCCAGGGTCCTGGAGGGAGGCGGCTACCTCAGTGCCTGCCGAGAGCAGGCACTGAGAAGCCTGCTGCACTGTCTGAGCGATCGCTGGTGTGACAGAGTGCTGTGCACACTGTCACACCAGCGATTTGATAAAATACAGTGATGTCCCACCCTGGGACAAAGTAAAAAAGTTAAAAAAATAAAAATAAACATGTTTTAAAAAAAAATCCAAAATAAATTAAAAAAATATATATATATTCCCCAATAAATTCACTTCTTCCTGTAAATAAAAAAAACAAAGCAATAAAAGTACACATATTTGGTATCGCCGCGTCCGTAACGACCCCCCCTATAAAAACTGTCCCACTAGTTAACCCTTTAGTGAACCCCTTAAAAAAAAAAAAAAAAAACGCAGCAAAAAATCAGTGCTTTATCATCATACCGCTGAACAAAAAGTGGAATAACACGCGATCAAAAAGACCGATATAAAAAACATGGTACTGCTGAAAACGTCATCTTGTCCCACAAAAAATGAGCCATCATACAGCATCATCAGCGAAAAAATAAAAAAGTTATAGCTCGCAGAATAAAGCGATGCAAAAATAATTATTTTTTATATAAAATTGTTTTTATTCTATAAAAGCGCCAAAACATGAAAAAATGATATAAATGAGGTATCGCCATAATCGTACTGACCCGAAGAATAAAACTGCTTTATCAATTTTACCACACGCGGAACAGTACAAACGCCTCCCCCAAAATAAATTCATGAATTGCTGATTTTTGTTCATTCTAACCTCCCAAAAATCGAAATAAAAAGCGATCAAAAAACGTCACGTGCTCAAAAATGGTACCAATAAAAACGTCAACTCGTCCCGCAAAAAATAAGACCTCACATGACTCTGTGGGCCAAAATATGCAAAAATTATAGCTCTCAAAATGTGATGATGCAAAAACTATTTTTGCAATAAAAAGCGTCTTTTAGCGTGACAGCTGCCAATCATAAAAACCCGCTATAAATAGTAAATCAAACCCCCCTTTATCACTCCCTTAGTTAGGGAAAAATAATAAAATTAAAAAAAATGTATTTATTTCCATTTTCCCATTAGGGTTAGGGTTGCGGCTAAAGTTAGGGTTAGGGTTGGTGCTAAAGTTAGGATTAGGGTTAGGGTTGGGATTAGGGGTGTGTTAGGGTTAGGTTTGTGGTTAGGGTTGGGACTAGGGTTAGGGTATGTTGGGGTTAGGGTTGGAGTTAGAATTGGGGGGTTTCCGCTGTTTAGGCACATCAGGGGCTCTCCAAATGTGACATGGCGTCTGATCTCAATTCCAGCCAATTCTGCGTCGAAAAAGTCAAACGGTGCTCCTTCACTTCTCAGCTCTGCCATGCGTCCAAACAGTAGTTTATCCCCACATATGGGGTATCAGCGTACTCTGGACCCCAAGAGTTATTGTGCAATTTGTCCTATTTCTTCTGTTACCCTTGGGAAAATAAAAAACTGGGGGCGAAAATATCATTTTTGTACAAAAAAAAAATATTTTTTTGTTTTTACGGCTGTGCGTTATAAACTTCTGTGAAGCACTTCGGGGTTCAAAGTGCTCACCACACATCTAGTCAAGTTCCTTGTGGGGTCTATTTTCCAAAATGGGGTCACTTGTGGGGGGTTTCCACTGTTTAGGCGCATCAGGGGCTCTCCAAATGCGACATGACGCCCCCAGACCATTCCATCAAAGTCTGCAATCCAAAACGTCACTACTTCCCTTCCGAGCCCCGACGTGCGCCCATACAGTAGTTTTCTCCCACATATTGGGTATCAGCGTACTCAGGACAAATTGGACAACAACTTTTGGGGTCCAATTTCTCCTGTTACCCTTGTGAAAATAAAATATTGGGGGCGAAAAAATCATTTTTGTAAAAAAAAAAAGATTTTTTATTTTTACGGCTGTACGTTATAAACTTCTGTGAAGCATTTCGGGATTCAAAGTGCTCACCACACATCTATATAAGTTCCTTGTGGGGTCTATTTGCCAAAATGGGGTCACTTGTGGGGGGTTTCCACTATATAGGTGCATCAGGGGCTCTCCAAATGTGACATGACGCCCCCAGACCATTCCATCAAAGTCTGCAATCCAAAACGTCACTACTTCCCTTCTGAGCCCTGACGTGCGCCCATACATTAGTTTTCTCCCACATATTGGGTATCAGCGTACTCAGGACAAATTGGACAACAACTTTTGGGTTCCAATTTCTTCTGTTACCCTTGTGAAAATAAAATATTGGGGGAGAAAAAATCATTTTTGTAAAAAAAAAAAAGATTTTTTATTTTACGGCTGTACGTTATAAACTTTAGTGAAACACCTGGGGGTTAAAAGTTCTCACCACACATCTAGATAAGTTCCTTGAGGGGTCTAGTTTCCAAAATGGTGTCATTTATGGGGGTTTCCACTGTTTAGGCAGATCAGGAGCTCTCCAAACACGACATGGCGTCCAGCCAATTCTGCATTGAAAAAGTCAAACGGCGCTCCTTCCCTTCCAAACTCTGCCATGCACCCAAACAGTGGTTTACCCCCACATATGGGGTATCAGCGCACTCAGGACAAATTGCACAATAACTTTTGGAGTCTTGTTACCCTTGGAAAAATAAAAATTGGGGTGAAAAGATCATTTTTGTGGAAAAAATATGATTTTTAAATTTTACGGCTCTACGTTAAAACTTGTGTGAAGCACTTGGGGGTTCAAATTGCTCACCAAAGATCTAGAAAAGTTCCTTAGGGGGTCTAGTTTCCCAAATGGGGTCATTTGTGGGGGTTTCCACTGTTTAGGCACATCAGGGGCTCTCCAAATGCAACATGGCATCCAATCTCAATTCCAGCCAATTTTGGTTGGAAAAAGTCAAATGGTGCTCCTTCCATTCCGAGCTCTGCCGTGCGCCCAAACAGTGGTTCCCCCCCACATATGGGGTATCAGCGTACTCAGGACAAATTGGACAACAACTTATGTGGTCCAATTTCTCCTGTTACCCTTGGGAAAAATAAAAATTAGTGACTAAAAGATAATTTTTGTGGGAAAAAAATAGGATTTTTTATTTTCATGCCCGGCATTATAAACTTGTGTGAAGCACTTGGGGGTTCAAAGTGCTCACCAAAGATCTAGATAAGTTCCTTAGGGGGTCTAGTTTCCAAAATGGGGTCACTTGTGGACTTGTGGGGGGTTTCCACTGTTTAGGCTCATCTGGGCACTGCAAACGGAACATGACCCCCATCAACGTCTGCATTCCAAAACGTTACTACTTCCTTTCCAAGCCCTGCCGTGCACCCAAACAGTTCCCCCCCCCCCCACATATGGGGTATCAGCGTACTCAGGACAAATTGGACAACAACTTTTGGGGTCCAATTTCCTTGGGAAAATTCAAAAATTTGGGACTAAAAAATCATTTTTGTGGAAAATTGTTTTTTTTTTTTTTTTTCACACCCAGGCATTATAAGCTTTTGTGAAACACTTGGGGGTTCAAAGTGCTCACAACAGATCTAGATAAGTACCTTAGGGGGTCTAGTTTCCAAAATGGTGTCACTTGTGGGGGTTTCCACTGTTTAGGCGCATCAGGGGCTCTCCAAACACGACATGGCGTCCAATCTCAATTCCAGCCAATTTTAGTTTGAAAAAGTCAAATGGCGCTCCTTCCCTTACGAGCTCTGCCGTGTGCCCAAACAGTGGTTTTCCCCCACATATTGGGTATTGGCGTACTCAGGAGAAATTGCACAACAACTTTATCTGTCCATTTTCTCCTTTTACCCTTGTGAAAATAAAAAAAAAGTTTGTAAAAGATCATTTTTGTGGCTAAAAAGTTAAATATTAATTTTTCCTTCCACATTGCTTCAGCTCCTGTGAAGTACCTGAAGGGTTAATAAACTTCTTGAATGTGATTTTGAGTACCTTGACGGGTGCAGTTTTTTAGAATGGTGTCACTTTTGGGTATTTTCTGCCATATAGACCCCCCAAAGTGACTTCAAATGAGAGGTGGTCCCTAAAAAAAATGGTTTTGTAAATTTTGTTGTAAAAATGAGAAATCGCTGGTCAACTTTTAACCCTTATAACTTCCTAACAAAAAAAAATTTTGGTTCCAAAATTGTGCTGATGTAAAGTAGACATGTGGGAAATGTTATTTATTAACTATTTTGTGTGATATATTTCTCTGTTTTAAGGGAATAAAAATTCAAAGTTTGAAAATTGCAAAATTTTAAAAATTTTCGCCATATTTGCGTTTTTTTCAAAAATAAACGCAAGTTATATCGAAGAAATTTTACCACTAACGTGAAGTACAATATGTCACGAGAAAACAGTCTCAGAATCGCGAAGATCCGTTGAAGCGTTCCAGAGTTATAACCTCATAAAGAGACAGTGGTCAGAATTGTAAAAATTGGCCCGGTCATTAACGTGCAAATCACCCTTGGGGGTAAAGGGGTTAAAGAAGAGGGCATACGGACCCGGAAAAATATAAAGGGCATGGAACTTGCCATGTACCCAGCTGTTGTTAAAGGGCATAAACTTTCATGGACCCGTTGGTTGCTGTGGAAAGGCCATGAACTCATGGACCTGTGGTGCGGCGGGGAAAAAAATGTGTGGCTTAGTGTATATAATAGTATATAGTGTTAAATTGTATGTATGGCCAGGGAGGCCTTTTCTTTTCTTTTTGGGCAGATGTGCCAGAGTTTTCTTTTAAATAAGTATGGGAGGTGCGTGAGTGTGTGTGTGTGTGAGCGTGAGTGTGTGAGCATGTGTGAGTGTGTGTGAGTGAGCGTGAGTGAGCATGTGTGAGTGTGAGTGAGTGTGTGAATGAGTGTGTGTGAGTGAGTGTGTGTCAGCATGTGTGTGTGTGTGAGCGTGTGTGAGTGTGTGAGTGTGTATGAGTGTGAGTGAGCGTGTGTCAGCATGTGTGTGAGTGTGTGTGTGAGAGCGTGTGTGAGTGTGTGAGCGTGAGTGAGCGTGTGTGAGTGCGTGTGTCAGCATGTGTGTGAGTGAGCGTGTGTGAGTGTGTGTGTGTGTGAGCGTGTGTGAGCATGAGTGAGCATGTGTGAGCGTGTGTGTGTGTGTCAGCGTGTGTGTGTGAGCTTGTGAGTGTGAGTGAACGTGTGTGAGCATGAGTGAGCGTGTGAGTGTGTGTGTGAGCGTGAGTGAGCGTGTGTGATCGTGTGTGTGAGTGTGTGTAAGTGAGTGTGTGTCTCACTGTGTGTGAGCATGTGTGTGTGTGTGAGTGAGCGTGTGTGAGTGTGAGTATGTGTGTATGAGTGTGTGTGAACATGAGTGAGCGTGGTGAGTGTGTGAGCGTGTGTGTGAGCGTGAGCGTGTGTGTGTGAGTGTGTGTAAGTGAGTGTGTGTCTCACTGTGTGTGAGCATGTGTGTGTGTGTGAGTGAGCGTGTGTGAGTGTGAGTATGTGTGTATGAGTGTGTGTGAGCATGAGTGAGCGTGTGTGTGAGCGTGTGTGTGTGTGAGTGTGTGTGAGTGTGTGTGTGTGAGCATGTGTGAGCGTGAGTGAGCGTGTGTGATCGTGTGTGTGAGTGTGTGTAAGTGAGTGTGTGTCTCACTGTGTGTGAGCATGTGTGTGTGTGTGAGTGAGCGTGTGTGAGTGTGAGTATGTGTGTATGAGTGTGTGTGAGCATGATTGAGAGTGTGTGTGTGTGAGCGTGTGTGTGTGAGTGTGTGTGAGTGTGTGTGTGTGAGCGTGTGTGAGCGTGAGTGAGCGTGAGTGAGTGTGTGTGGGGGGTTTTCTTTTACATTTTATATATAGTGGCTCTAGTTAAGTTCAGTTAAGGGATGTTCCTGTGTCCTCTGGAGCTGCAATAGCTCTAAAAGGGCTCAGGACTCCGGACTGTTCGGGTTATTTGAAGCCGAGTTCTTCTTTTCCGTTACTTATTTCAGCTATGTTTCTATTTATTGTAATATTAGTGTGATGTTTGTGTATTGTTTATAATTTCATAATAAAATAGAGTTGGGATGTCACGATGTCACAGCAGAATAGTGAGCGCAGCTCTGGAGTATAATGCAGGAGGTAACTCAGGATCAGTAATGTAATGTATGTACACAGTGACTGCACCAGCAGAATAGTGAGTGCAGCTCTGGAGTATAATACAGGAGGTAACTCAGGATCAGTAATATAATGTATGTACACAGTGACTGCACCAGCAGAATAGTGAGTGCAGCTCTGGGGTATAATACAGGATGTAACTCAGGATCAGTGTAATGTATGTACACAGTGACTGCACCAGCAGAATAGTGAGTGCAGCTCTGGAGTATAATACAGGAGTAACTCAGGATCAGTAATGTAATGTATGTACAAGTGACTGCACCAGCAGAATAGTGAGTGCAGCTCTGGAGTATAATACAGGATGTAACTCAGGATCAGTAATGTATGTATGTACACAGTGACTGCACCAGCAGAATAGTGAGTGCAGCTCTGGAGTATAATACAGGATGTAACTCAGGATCAGTAATTAATGTATGTACACAGTGACTGCACCAGCAGAATAGTGAGTGCAGCTCTGGGGTATAATACAGGATGTAACTCAGGATCAGTAATGTATGATGTACACAGTGACTGCACCAGCAGAATAGTGAGTGCAGCTCTGGAGTATAATACAGGAGTAACTCAGGATCAGTAATGTAATGTATGTACACAGTGACTGCACCAGCAGAATAGTGAGTGCAGCTCTGGAGTATAATACAGAGTAACTCAGGATCAGTAATTAATGTATGTACACAGTGACTGCACCAGCAGAATAGTGAGTGCAGCTCTGGAGTATAATACAGGATGTAACTCAGGATCAGTTAATGTATGTACACAGTGACTGCACCAGCAGAATAGTGAGTGCAGCTCTGGAGTATAATACAGGATGTAACTCAGGATCAGTAATGTAATGTATGTACACAGTGACTGCACCAGCAGAATAGTGAGTGCAGCTCTGGAGTATAATACAGGAGGTAACTCAGGATCAGTAATAGTAATGTATGTACACAGTGACTGCACCAGCAGAATAGTGAGTGCAGCTCTGGGTATAATACAGGATGTAACTCAGGATCAGTAATTAATGTATGTACACAGTGACTGCACCAGCAGAATAGTGAGTGCAGCTCTGGAGTATAATACAGGATGTAACTCAGGATCAGTAATGTAATGTATGTACACAGTGACTGCACCAGCAGAATAGTGAGTGCAGCTCTGGAGTATAATACAGGAGTAACTCAGGATCAGTAATGTAATGTATGTACACAGTGACTGCACCAGCAGAATAGTGAGTGCAGCTCTGGAGTATAATACAGGAGGTAACTCAGGATCAGTAATGTAATGATGACACAGTGACTGCACCAGCAGAATAGTGAGTGCAGCTCTGGAGTATAATACAGGAGTAACTCAGGATCAGTAATTAATGTATGTACACAGTGACTGCACCAGCAGAATAGTGAGTGCAGCTCTGGAGTATAATACAGGATGTAACTCAGGATCAGTAATGTAATGTATGTACACAGTGACTGCACCAGCAGAATAGTGAGTGCAGCTCTGGAGTATAATACAGGATGTAACTCAGGATCAGTAATTAATGTATGTACACAGTGACTGCACCAGCAGAATAGTGAGTGCAGCTCTGGAGTATAATACAGATGTAACTCAGGATCAGTAATGTAATGTATGTACACAGTGACTGCACCAGCAGAATAGTGAGTGCAGCTCTGGAGTATAATACAGGATGTAACTCAGGATCAGTAATGTAATGTATGTACACAGTGACTGCACCAGCAGAATAGTGAGTGCAGCTCTGGAGTATAATACAGGATGTAACTCAGGATCAGTAATGTAATGTATGTACACAGTGACTGCACCAGCAGAATAGTGAGTGCAGCTCTGGAGTATAATACAGGATGTAACTCAGGATCAGTAATGTAATGTATGTACACAGTGACTGCACCAGCAGAATAGTGAGTGCAGCTCTGGAGTATAATACAGGATGTAACTCAGGATCAGTAATGTAATGTATGTACACAGTGACTGCACCAGCAGAATAGTGAGTGCAGCTCTGGGGTATAATACAGGATGTAACTCAGGATCAGTAATGTAATGTATGTACACAGTGACTGCACCAGCAGAATAGTGAGTGCAGCTCTGGAGTATAATACAGGAGGTAACTCAGGATCAGTAATGTAATGTATGTACACAGTGACTGCACCAGCAGAATAGTGAGTGCAGCTCTGGAGTATAATCAGGCAGGTAACTCAGGATCAGTAATGTAATGTATGTACACAGTGACTACACCAGCAGAATAGTGAGTGCAGCTCTGGAGTATAATACAGGAGTAACTCAGGATCAGTAATGTAATGTATGTACACAGTGACTGCACCAGCAGAATAGTGAGTGCAGCTCTGGAGTATAATACAGGATGTAACTCAGGATCAGTAATGTAATGTATGTACACAGTGACTGCACCAGCAGAATAGTGAGTGCAGCTCTGGAGTATAATACAGGATGTAACTCAGGATCAGTAATGTAATGTATGTACACAGGACTGCACCAGCAGAATAGTGAGTGCAGCTCTGGAGTATAATACAGGATGTAACTCAGGATCAGTAATGTAATGTATGTACACAGTGACTGCACCAGCAGAATAGTGAGTGCAGCTCTGGAGTATAATACAGGATGTAACTCAGGATCAGTAATGTAATGTATTACACAGTGACTGCACCAGCAGAATAGTGAGTGCAGCTCTGGAGTATAATACAGGAGTAACTCAGGATCAGTAATGTAATGTATGTACACAGTGACTGCACCAGCAGAATAGTGAGTGCAGATCTGGAGTATAATACAGGAGGTAACTCAGGATCAGTAATGTAATGTATGTACACAGTGACTGCACCAGCAGAATAGTGAGTGCAGCTCTGGATATAATACAGGATGTAACTCAGGATCAGTAATGTAATGTATGTACACAGTGACTGCACCAGCAGAATAGTGAGTGCAGCTCTGGAGTATAATACAGGATGTAACTCAGGATCAGTAATGTAATGTATGTACACAGTGACTGCACCAGCAGAAATAGTGAGTGCAGCTCTGGAGTATAATACAGGATGTAACTCAGGATCAGTAATGTAATGTATGTACACAGTGACTGCACCAGCAGAATAGTGAGTGCAGCTCTGGAGTATAATACAGGAGTAACTAGATCGTATGTAATTATGTACACAGTGACTGCACCGGGAGAATAGTGAGTGCAGCTCTGGAGTATAATACAGGATGTAACTCAGGATCAGTAATGTAATGTATGTACACAGTGACTGCACCAGCAGAATAGTGAGTGCAGCTCTGGAGTATAATACAGGATGTAACTCAGGATCAGTAATGTAATGTATGTACACAGTGACTGCACCAGCAGAATAGTGAGTGCAGCTCTGGAGTATAATGCAGGAGGTAACTCAGGATCAGTAATGTAATTGTATGTACACAGTGACTGCAGCAGCAGAATAGTGAGTGCAGCTCTGGAGTATAATACAGGATGAACTCAGGATCAGTAATGTAATGTATGTACAAGTGACTGCACCAGCAGAATAGTGAGCGCAGCTCTGGAGTATAATACAGGATGTAACTCAGGATCAGTAATGTAATGTATGTACACAGTGACTGCACCAGCGGAATAGTGAGCGCAGCTCTGGAGTATAATACAGGATGTAACTCAGGATCAGTAATGTAATGTATGTACACAGTGACTGCACCAGCAGAATAGTGAGTGCAGCTCTGGAGTATAATACAGGATGTAACTCAGGATCAGTAATGTAATGTATGTACCAGTGACTGCACCAGCAGAATAGTGAGTGCAGCTCTGGAGTATAATACAGGATGTAACTCAGGATCAGTAATGTAATGTATGTACACAGTGACTGCACCAGCAGAATAGTGAGTGCAGCTCTGCAGTATAATACAGGATGAACTCAGGATCAGTAATGTAATGTATGTACACAGTGACTGCACCAGCAGAATAGTGAGTGCAGCTCTGGAGTATAATACAGGATGTAACTCAGGATCAGTAATGTAATGTATGTACACAGTGACTGCACCAGCAGAATAGTGAGTGCAGCTCTGGGGTATAATACAGGATGTAACTCAGGATCAGTAATGTAATTATGTACACAGTGACTGCACCAGCAGAATAGTGAGTGCAGCTCTGGAGTATAATACAGGATGTAACTCAGGATCAGTAATGTAATGTATGTACACAGTGACTGCAGCAGCAGAATAGTGAGTGCAGCTCTGGGTATAATACAGGATGTAACTCAGGATCAGTAATGTAATGTATGTACACAGTGACTGCACCAGCAGAATAGTGAGTGCAGCTCTGGAGTATAATACAGGATGTAACTCAGGATCAGTAATGTAATGTATGTACACAGTGACTGCACCAGCAGAATAGTGAGTGCAGCTCTGGAGTATAATACAGGATGTAACTCAGGATCAGTAATGTAATGTATGTACACAGTGACTGCACCAGCAGAATAGTGAGTGCAGCTCTGGGGTATAATACAGGAGGTAACTCAGGATCAGTATGCTCTATAGTGACTTACATGTATTTCAAATTAGCTGTATATTTTGGTTAATATCTATTCTTCACAGAGAAATTAATTATTTGACTCTTTGACTAAATGATGTTGGGGATTTCTGATGTTCTCTGCATTTTTTAGCTTCTGTTGTATTTTATTGTTTTGTCCTTGGAAATTTTGTGGAATTCGTTTCTTAATTTGAAATAACAAAAGTGCTAAAAAAGTAACATTTTTGCAAAATAAGTTTTCCAGTGCAAATAATTTCAGTGAGACTGAGATGAGTGCAGTGTGACCGGGGCGCAGAGTGACCGGGGAGCAGGGTGATCGGGGCGCAGGGTGACCGGGGAGCAGGGTGACCGGGGAGCAGGGTGACCGGGGCGCAGAGTGACCGGGGCGCAGGGTGACCGGGGCGCAGGGTGACCGGGGGCAGGGTGACCGGGGAGCAGGGTGATCGGGGCGCAGGGTGACCGGGGAGCAGGGTGATCGGGGCGCAGGGTGACCGGGGCGCAGAGTGACGGGGCGCAGGGTGATCGGGGTGCAGGGTGATCGGGGCGCAGGGTGACCGGGGCGCAGGGTGACCGGGGCGCAGGTGATCGGGGCGCAGGGTGATCGGGGCGCAGGGTGACTGGGGCGCAGGGTGACCGGGGCGCAGGGTGACCGGGGCGCAGGGTGACCGGGGAGCAGGGTGATCGGGGCGCAGGGTGACCGGGGGCCAGAGTGACCGGGGCGCAGGGTGATCGGGGTGCAGGGTGACCGGGGCGCAGGGTGATCGGGGCGCAGGGTGATCGGGGCGCAGGGTGATCGGGGCGCAGGGTGATCGGGGCGCAGGGTGACCGGGGCGCAGGGTGATCGGGGCGCAGGGTGATCGGCGGGCGCAGGGTGACCGGGTGGCGCAGGGTGACCGGGGCGCAGGGTGACCGGGGCGCAGGGTGACCGGGGCGCAGGGTGACCGGGGCGCAGGGTGATCCAGGGGCGGGGCGCAGGGTGATCGGGGCGCAGGGTGACCGGGGCGCAGGGTGACGGGCGCAGGGTGCGGGGCGCAGGGTGATCGGGGCGCAGGGTGACCGGGGCGCAGGGTGACGGGGTCGGGTGACGGGGCAGGTGATTGGGGCGCAGGGTGACCGGGGCGCAGGGTGATCGGGGTGCAGTGTGACCGGGGCGCAGGATCCGGCGCGGAGCATCATCATCAGGCGCTCGGTAGACGATGGGGCGATGCGCTGAGATCTCAGCTCCGTCTGCTTTTATTAATTGTGACTGAATGTGCATCGCATTTAATTAACTCGCTGCAGTAACTTGTTACTCAGATTTATCTGCATCACACACAGGAGATTCATCACGAGGTGTCACCGACGATCTCCGTCACATCGCAGGGAGAAAAGGAGCTCAGATTCATAGATTACATGAAAACGCTAAAACCGACATTAATACATTCACAGAAGCCGATGAAACGTCCGACGAGCAAATCAATAGATGTGAGACCGGAGGAAGAGAAGAAAGAGAGGAGAAGAAAGAGGAGGAGAAGAGAGGGGTCACTATACTGACATGATCATAGGATAGCTACACAGATAATAGATAGTATAATGATAATAATAATAGATAATAATAGATAGATAGATAATAGATAATAGATAGATAGATAGATAAAGATAATGATAGATAGATAGAATAGATATAGATAATAGATAGATAATAATAGATAGATAGATAATAATAGATAGATAATAGATAATAGATAGATAGATAATAGATAGATAGATAGATAATAGATAATAGATAGATAATAGATAGATAGAGAATAGATAGATAATAGATAATAGATAGATAATAGATAATGATGATAGATAATAGATAATAATAGATAATAGATAGATAGATAGATAGATAATATAATAGATAGATAATAGATAGATAATAGATAGATAGATAGATAATAGATAGATAGATAGATAGATAAGATAGATAGATAATAGATAGATAATAGATAAGATAGATAATAGATAATGGATAGATTAATAGATAGATAATAGATAATAGATAGATAGATAGATAGATAGATAGATAGATAGATATAAGATAGATAGATAATAGATAATAGATAAGATTAGATAGATAGATAATGAATAGATAATAGATAGATAATAGATAGATATAGATAGATAATAGATAATGATAGATAGATAGATAGATAATAGATAATAGATAATAGATAGATTAGATAGATAGATAGTAGATAGATAATAGATATAGATAGATAGATAGAAATAATAGATAGATGATAGATAATGATAATTAGATAGATAGATAGATAGATAATAGATAGATAGATAGATAGATAATAGATAGATAATAGATAATAGATAGATAGATAATAGATAATAGATGATAGATAGATAATAGATAATGATAGATAATAGATAGATGATAGATAGATAGATAATAGATAATAATAGATGAATAGTATAGATATATAGATAATAGATAGATAGATATAGATAGATAGATAGATAGATAGATAGATAATAGATATAGATAATAGATAGATAGATAGATAATAGATAGATAATAGATAGATAGAATAGATAGATAATAGATAATAGATAGATAATAGATAATAGATAGATATAGATAATAATAGATAGATAGATAGATAGATAGATAATAGATAGATAGATTAGATAGATAATAGATAGATAGAGATAGATAGATATAGATAGATAATAATAGATAGATAGATAATAGATAGATAAGATAGATAATAGATGATAGATAATAGATGATAGATAGATAGAGATAATAGAAGATAATAGATGATGATAGATAATGTAAGATAGATAGATAATAGATAGATAGATAGATAGATAGATAGATAGATAGATAGATATAGATAATAGATGATAGATAATAGATAGATAGATAGATAATAGATGATAGATAGATAGATAGATTAGATAATAGATAGTAGATAGATAGATAGATAGATATGATAGATAGATAGATAGATTAGATAGAATAGATAGATAGATAGATAATATGATGATAGATAGATAATAGATAGATAGATAGTAATAGATAGATTAGATAGATAGATGATATAAGATAGAAATAGATAATAGATAGATAATAGATAAGGATAGATAGATAGATAGATAATAGATGAGTAATTAGATAGATAGAAATAGATAGATAGATAGATAGATAGATAGATAGATAGATAGTAGATAATAGATGATAGATAGATAATAGATATAATAGATATGATAGATAGATAGATAGATAAGATAGATAGATAGATAGATAGATAGATAGATATGATAGATAGATATAGATGATAGATAAGATAGATGATAGATAGAATAATAGATATAGATAGATAGATAGATAATAGATAATAGATATAGATGATAGATAGAAATAGATGATAGATAATAGATAGATAGATAGATAGATAGATAGAAATAGATAATAGATGATAGATAATAAAGATAATAGATAGATAGATAGATAGATAGATAATAGATAGAAATAGATATAGATAGATAGATAGATAGATAGTATGATAGATAGATAGATAGATAGATAGATAGATATAGATAGATAGATAGATAGATAGATAATAGATGATAGATAGATATAGATAGATAGATAGATAATAGATAAAAGATAGATAATAGATGATAGATAGATAGATAGATAATAGATAGATAATAGATAGATAATAGATGATAGATAGATAGATAGATAGATAGATAATAGATAGATAGATAGATAGATAAAGATGATAGATAGATAGATAGATAGATAATAATAGATAGATAGATAGATAATAATAGATGATAGATAATAGATAGAAAAGATAATAGATAGATAGATAGATAGATAAATATGATAATAGATAGATAGATAAGATGATAGATAGATGATAGATAGTAGATAATAGATAGATAGATAGATAATAGATAGATAGTAGATAGATAGATAGATGATAGAAGTAATAGATATATAGATAATAGATAGATAGAGATAGATAGATAATAGATAGATAGATAGATAGAAATAGAGAGATAGATAATAGATAGATAGAATGGTTTGATGATATATAGATGGATTCCTATTTTTTCCCGGTTCCTTCGGGGGGGGGAGCGCATTTTTTGTTTTTTTAACCCTTTCCTTCCTGTTCTTGGCCTGACTTTCCTGGTAAATGTGAGTCGCTCCCGAGTTCTTACTTTTTCTTTGCAGGAAGCAGATAATTATCTATTTTTATGGGACCGGGAAAATCTGAGACTTGAAGTTTCTGGAGCTGCTGATTGGGAAATTTTTGGATTAGTAACGCCGGAGCTGGAGATTGGGCTCTGAGACTTCTTTAGCCCCCGTGGCGTCGTTGTCCGCGCCGAGTGTGGATGATGCGGCCTTTTTCATTACTGGGGGATTGACTACAAAGACCCTGTGGTCCCTAACGTGGAGGGGCCCAGACTGCCTGATCTCGCAGCACGTGCAGCTCTTCGGACTGTTCGGCTGTGGGGGACGGGGGGCGCCACTGTGGTATTTCTCATGAATATGGAGTCCCAGAAGTCAGCCCCCCACCAATCAGAGGCATAATCTATGCTAGAACTTGTTTTTAATTACGATGTAGCAGAGCTGGGTGTGATTGTCACCTGTACGTGATCGGTGTGTTTACAGGGTTTTTCGCCTCTCATCAGGAAAAGCTCATAAAAGGCTCGTATTGACTTTATGATCGCGGTTTCCAGTTTGTGACATGCCATCCTCGTTCTGCTAAAATCTAAAAGATTCAATAATGACTTCTAGTATTGCTACACCCACAGGAGGCGCTGAGTTCCTGTTCTCCTCTGTCAAACCCGTGGCCTGCACGGGTCTTCTCACACTGTCAGACAAGGTCCGTCATGGTGACCCCAGATATTCTCACCCCGCAGACAGGACTGCAAGTTCCATGTAAAATGTATCAACAATTGTTTAATCAACAGTAACAATGTAATGAGGCCTGTTCCACTTCCATTTTTGGCGTCAGTCAAAATCCGTCAAAGTGTGCGAAAAAACGGATCGTTGCATTTAAAAAAAACTGATGCATCGGATCCGTGAAGGGAGAGATATTTGGGTCAGTTTGCAAACGGAATCCGTTACTGGTTCCACATGTGACGGAGACGGACGGTGACGCTTCTATCGCCCCAGGCGTCCATCTTGCTGATGACGGACGCAAGCGGATCGTCAACCATCCGTTTTTTGACGCAGACAAAAAAGGTTCCTATGGAAATGGAAAACCATCGTGTAATCCGTCACCAATACAAGTCATGGGGAAAAAAGGGACCGTCAGTCAAAACCTTTAGTCCATTTTTTTGTTAAAGACGGATTTTGACTGAGCCAGAAACAGAAGTGTGAAAAGGCCCAAAATCAATTAGGCGGTGTGCAGACCAGAGGGGCCCGGGGCCTCCCCGGTGCATCTCTGAAGGTCTCAGAGGTTTCTCCTGCCTCACCATCAGCGGGTTCCAGGTTTTAAGGAGGATGGAATTGTTTATCGGCTGGAGAGAAAACAGCGCAAAGGTCTTATTCGGATAACAGTTCAGAATTAAGAGCAGCAGATTATGTTCTCGCCTGATCCACAGATTGTGCACGTTACAATGTGGCGGATCCACGGCTCCTCAAACCACGTGCGTAGAGAAACCCGCAAGGTTTGTGGACTTGTTTGCCTGCTTGAAGACGCCAGTTGCAGGAATTACTTAGACATGCAGTTTTATTTAGGCGTTTCGAGGTATAAACACTTCTTCCTCGTGAAAACCATATGGCGGTATACACCGAAACGCGTCGCATAAAAAGCACAATCTAATTAATTTTGCTTTGGGTTTCGTTAGCAAAAGCGAACAAGTCCACAAATCTTGTGGTTTTATTCTGAAAAACTGACCCTCCCAGTTTTGACGATCCAGCGTTGGTTTTTTCTTAGGCCGGGGCACCCAAGGAGAAACTGCTATTCTTGTGTCAGTTCCAAAGAACCCCAGCCTGCCCCGCATCGGACCGAGCGTGCGGCTGGTAATTTGTGCGCCGCCGCTCCCCCTCTGAGGTGGATCCCCCGGCCCCCACAAATCGCAATGTCATTGGGTGTTCCCCCCCACTGCACCCGGAATCGGGTTAAAAAAAACCCGAATAGAAGGTTTTACTTTACCCCAATAAAAAAAATTTAAAAA
>JARQOD010000008.1:287688-324193 GCA_033576555.1 Oophaga sylvatica | reverse complement strand
GGGAGAGAACCCTGTGGACTCTTGGGGAACCTCCCGACAGGTGAAGAGGAGATGTGGCAGGTATTTTTCCCAGTCTTTTTCAACGTCAGCAAAAGCCCTCAGCATATTTTTTAGGGTTCCATTAAAGCGTTCACATAGTCCGTTGGTTTGCGGGTGGTATGGGGTGGTGCGAATGGCTCGAACACCACAGGTATGCCATAGGGACTGGACCAGATCTGACATGAACTGTGTGCCTTGATCCGATAATATTTCACTAGGAAACCCTACCCAGGTAAAGATGGTAACAAGTGCCTCGGCTACCTTTACTGCTGTAATACTGGACAGGGCCACAGCTTCAGGATACCAAGTGGCATAGTCCACCACGGTCAGGATATATTATTTCCCCGACCGGCTGGGGTGGGCCAGAGGACCTATGATGTTGACAGCCACATGGTGAAATGGTCTTCAATTATGGGCAGGGATTGCAGGGGTACCTTATGTCGACCTCCTGGATGCCGCATTCGCTGGCACACATCGCAGGTGCGGCAATAATGGGCTACCGACTGCGAGAGGCCAGGCCAGTAAAAACTTTGGATGAGTCTCTTTTCAGTCCTTTTCCTCCCTTGATGCCCAGCCAAGGGGATGTCATGGGCCAGTTAGACTAGCTGTGCCCTGTACTTCTAAGGGACAATGAGTTGCCTGGTCATTGTCTCAGGGTTGCCCTTGTCACTGCCTTTTGTTACACGATAACACAGTCAGTTTTCTCGAGTGAAGGCATCCCCATTATCTCCCACGCGCCCAGTTTCTGCCCTTAACCTAAGGACTGCTAAGGTCGTGTCACCCTCTATTTCTCTCCTAAACTCCTCTCTATCCCAAGACTCTCCCAATGTAGTAGCAGGGAACGTGTCGCTTACCAACTCTGATGCGGTTCGTGGTGGTTGCTCCCCAGTGAGGTCCGGATGTCATAGTGCTTGAAGGGCCTGTAGTCGGGTGACTGCTCCCACAAATTAGCACTGTAACTCCCCAATGTCGTTCCCAAGGAGGATATCTGCAGGAAGTCCTCCTATAACTCCAGTCCAACACAGTTTTTCTCCACAACCATAATCCAAACACACAGAAGCTCGCTGTATATATTTGCGGGCACCCCCCGCCAGGACAATGGGAATTCCCGGGCCCTGGTGAATTGCCTCGGGTTGAACCACACGGGGGTCAGCGATAGTCAGGAATGCCCCGTGTCTCTAAATCCTGACACTTTGTATCCATCAATTAAGACATCCTGCAGGTGGCGTTGCCGTTGCTCGGGGTAGCTAAAGGACAAAGGCCGGAGTCCATACACTCCAGGAGGGGTATCTATGGTGCCTTGGTCGGTGGTCCACTCTGGTGGGGTGGTGGTAGCTCTTCCTCAAGCGGGATGGAGTGCACAAGATGCACTGGATGAGGTGGGGCTGCGTGGGGCTCCCTCCGAATCCTTGAGGGACAGCCTGATTGCAAATGCCCAGGTTGCCCACACCCATAACATCTCCTCTCTGTTATACCCCCACGTCATGGTCGGAACTGTTGGGGCCCAGGATTGTGAGGCGTGATTGTCATTGGCCTAAGACTAGGTGGAAGGGCAGGTATAATCGGAGGGGGCCGGGGTGCAGGAGCAGGCTGTGGTTTATTGTCCAGAAGCCCCCTACATTGGGGTCGGATAGTAAGGGCTTAATTGGCCAGGGTTGCAGCTCCATCCACGGTATGCGGCGTGCGCTCCTGGATCCATTCCAGTACTTCTGCGGCGCACTTGGCAAGAAATTGTTCTATAAGGAACGCCTGTATAACATCTTCCACAGTAAAGGCGTTTTCTGCTTCCAGCCATCTCCGACATGCCTGGGACATCTTATGTGCATACATTCTAAACGATCCTCCCGTGGTGCATGGGAGTTCTCGGAACTTGGCCCTATATGAGTCTGGGGTGATAGCATGGGACTCCAGGATAGTCCACTTTACAATGTTATAATCCCAATTCCGCTGTGAGTCGATGGTTCGGTAAGCCTCCGCCACGCTACTGTTCAGGAGTCCCACTAACAAACGCATCCAGCATGAGGGGGGTACCTCCATCACAGCACACTGCTGCTCAACGTCCTTGAAGAACCCCTCCACATCTCCGGAAGCCTCATCAAACTGCTTAAAGTCTGTCCGGGTGATCCGTACAGGTTCCCGGATCACTGGGTTTACACTCAACATTGCATTTTTCCCTCTTTCAAGCTCTATTGCTTCTTGTCTCTGCTGTGCCCGTCGGGCAGCCTCCTCCTTATATTTCTGAGAGACATCTGGGCCCAGAACCGCCATCTCTTCTTCGTACCACACCAACCAATGGCTTTTTGGGGTGGGGATCCCTGTCTCCAGTGCTTGTCCTTCAGACATCTGGGAGGAGGTGGCCTGGCTCGCACCCACCAGTAGGTCAATTAAGGCTCCTTTAGTCAGTACCTGGTAGTTCAGGCCCAGGTCTCTGGCTCTCTCCTGTAAACTGGATACAGTCCAATTTCTGTACTCACTCTGTGGGTGGTTCTCCATTGAGTTACGCTCTGTTGATCCCACTGCTGCTACCAGTTGTCACAGTGTCCTTCTCCGGTATCACACAATCAACAGAGCAAGAGAAGTGCAAACAATCCCAAGACCTTTATTATAGGCAAAACTAAAAAGGACCATAAACAAACCACCACACTGGGGATACAATAGTCCAGAACATGAATGCAGTTCAGTAACAGGATAAATGTCCCATAAGAGGAGTCCAATAATCCAGACGACATAGGATAAGACCAAAGAAACCAATTCTTTCTCTCTGACGTGCTGTGTGTCTGTACACCATCCTCTTCACACAGGATTTAACCTCAATCCTCAGACCCCCCTCCTTATGTCCAGGGGTAGTCAGACGGGTTTGATGGCTTTCAGACCTCTCTGATCTTGGAAAGGTGCCTGAGGGATTAAGGCACTACAGGGGGTGACTTGCTGCATTTGGATAGCTGAGGGGTCATGAATGGACAATCAGGAGATGCCAGCAGGGGTTCATCAAAAGACACAGGGAGGCCGATTATTTCATGTGTGGACACCCTTACTGAGCAAGTATCTGGATGGGTAGAGGGTGTTCTTAAACCCCTGGTAAAGGATACACCCAGCTACATTCAGGACACAACTGACCTACTGAATAAACTAGCAGCAATAGGTTCTCTACCAGAAGGAACCATCCTGGCCACCATGGATGTGGAATCTTTGTACTCTAATATCCCACACCAGGATGGATTAAATGCCTGCAAAGTCTTCATGGGAAACACTGGGAATGATGCTGATTCTGTGGTGAAACTCACAAAATTCATCCTCACCCACAATTACTTCGAATTTGACAACAAGATCTATCTTCAGGAGACTGGCACAGCTATGGGAAGTAAAATGGCTCCACAGTATGCAAATCTTTTCATGGCCAAGCTTGAAAGCGAATTTTTGTCCTCCTGCCCCATCAGGCCTCGGGCCTACTACCGCTACATTGATGACATTTTAATCATCTGGACGGAGTCTGAACAACAGCTAAAGACGTTCCATGAACAGTTCAATCAATTTCATCCCACCATCAACTTAACACTTAACTACTCCAGCACTGAAATTAACTTTTTAGACACCACCATTAAGCTAAAGAACAATGAAATAGAGACATCCCTGTATCAGAAGCCAATCGACCGTCCAACATATCTTAAATGGGACAGTTTCCATCCTAAACACATAAAAAACTCTATTGTCTACAGCCAAGCCATCAGATACAACCGTATATGTTCCAACCCCATGGATAGAGATGAACACCTTGGTCGCCTCAGAAAGACTTTTTGAACCAGGGCTACCATCCAAGAACAATTGAAAACCAAATTACAAGAGCCACCAGAATATCAAGGAATCACCTGCTACATTACAAAGCTAAAGAAGAAAATAACCGGGTGCCTCTAGTGGTCACCTACAATCCAAGTCTGGAGATGCTAAGGGGAGCTGCACGGAAACTACAACCTTTACTACAAAAGATGCCCGATTACAATCCATATTTCCAGACCCCCCACTACTATGTTTTAGGCAGCCCCCAAATCTAAGAAGCATCATTGTCAGAAGCTCCCTGTCCTCCCCAACAGCTGCAGGAACCTTTCCTTGCAGACAAAAGAAATGCAAAACCTGTGCATCTATAATGACCATGGACAAGATAAAGATCCCCAACTCCCATCAGGACTACAAGATACCAGGTACTTTCAGCTGCATCACATCTAATGTGGTGTACCTAATTATATGTACTAAATGTCCAACTGGGGGTCTGTATGTGGGGGAGACCGGGCAAAAACTGAGAACAAGGATGAATTCTCATCGCCACACGATAAGAGAAAAAAGAATGGATTTACCTGTGGCCAAACACTTTTGTATGCCCAGTCATAGCATGACAGATATGGAATTACTTGTATTAAAATCTAACTTCAAATCTGAGAAGGATAGAAAAGTCTGGGAATATAAACTTATGATGACCTTTGACACTCTTAGTGCTGGGATGAATATATCCCAGAGTTTTATGTCGTTCTACAACAATTAAGGAATCTGCCTCCCTGACCTTTTAGGGTCATCACAACACAATACCAGACCCCAATCAGAGGGTAATAAAACCTTCACTCCTTATCTATGAACTAGTCATATTTATGTTAATCCCTCTGCCATAATGACAGTTCTGCTTCATGTCACTTGTCCTACCTATTGCATTTTTTCTGTGCTATTTTGTGTATAAATATGTGATTCTTCAGATGTTGTATTAGTCTATGCCTGATGAAGAGACCTGAGTAGTCTCGAAAGCTTGCAATTTGTTACCATCTTTTCAGTTAGCCATTAAAAGGTATCAACCACTGAGGACTCTCAAGTCTAAATATTTTTCAAAAGACATAGACACATTCAGGCTGCAGATGGTAGGTGAGCAAATTCAATAATCAGCCAAAAGGCTGACAACGGAGACTCTAGACAATATGTGAAATACACAGAAATCGGTAAAATATAAATATACACAAAATGATAACCACAGAACACATCACACCATCCCACGGGGGTCCATGGGTTCTCACATCCGCTGGCCCGGCAGTCTTTAGAAAGACAGATTGGACCAGGGCTCATCCCACTCAACGCCCGCTCTCCTTTCCCATGGGCATAATACTACTCAGACAACACAGGGTGAGGGTAAAACAGTGTGGCAATAATTTATTGAACGACCAGCAGACAATAACATTTAGAACAGCACCAGCAAATACACAAAATGGTGCAAATTACAGAGTTTCACCCTTCCGTTAATTCGCCAGGATTAGAGCAACCGTAGGGCTTCCAGGACTGACTACCCACACCAGTTGCACCTGCTTTTGGCAGTCACACACAGAGAGGAGGTAACAACAAGCTTAGGAAGCAGCCAACCAAGCTTCTCTGATTGTCCCCATGGGACCAGGTGACCAGAGGGTCCCAACCTGGCTTCCCCAAATGTCTCCATGGGTTCAGTGATGGTTAATGGAGCAGATCTGTATTCCTCCAGGTTGTGATCTCTTAAGCTGGTACCCTGTAGAATGTCAAATCTGTATTCCTCTTGATGGAGGCATGGTGTCCTTGCTGTTGTTCTGTAGTCTTATTTTTTTTTGCACAAGAATAGAGATCCCTTTTCCTTTTCATACCCACATCTGTGGTTCACGTCATCATCCACATGTCAGGAGATAAGTGGGATGACATTAAATCTCATTATTTGAGTATTTCATCAATCTGGGTAGTTTGTCTAGTGTTTTGCAGATCAACAAGCTACATGGACTTATAAAATGAGTAATGAATATATTAGCAAACATTAATTGTTCAATGACCCTGCGAATCTGTGCTCATAAGACAGTAACACAATAAACTGTAGGAGCTGATATAAAAGGTAATCAGCAGCCATTCAACAATTCACAAACATCAATTTCAAGAGTCAACATTCAGACTCATATGACATTAGTATATGTTTATTGACCCACCAAAGAAAAACACAAATTCAATAGTCAACATTCAGACAATAGTCTGTCTACTGGCCTACTGAAAATATACGTCTGGCATAACTAAGATTAAATGCTGTGTTGTCACAGGTGTGCCTGGAGATCAGAGCTCCAGCGCTGGGTGTGCATGTGATAAGGAAAGTTGAACCTTTTTATGTTTGATCCTGAGAGGACAAATGCCCGCAGCAACACGGACTGTGCCATATGCGATGTTTTTTATTGTTTTCCCGTTAGGCCAGAAGGGCCGTGTTTATTTTGTAACTCAGCACTGGTTTATGCAGTGTCTTTAATAAACCAGTGGGGGATTTAGAGACACATTGTTCCTGTGTCTATCTCTATGTGAACCGAATTACCACAGGTGGTGGCTAGAAGTGAGGGCCAGATTCACAGGAAGCAAGTTTGACAGCTGCGAACAAACTGCATGTCCTGTGTGAAGGCGCCTGAAGGGATGGAACAGCGGTCAGACAAAATGGAGGAGCTGATCAAGCACCTGATCCAAAGCACAACCAGAAATACTCACAAAAATGGAGTTCAATGCATGATATGTAAAAAAGTATCAAAACAGTTTATTAAATATTCCAAGAATACATATAATTTACTTAATAGAAGCACAAAACACAGGATACTTGACCCTAGAAAGTTAGGCCCAAGGCATACAAATACATCATCCATATAATCATGGGAATAAAGTGAAGGCACGTATGAGTCACACAAGATAACGCGCAGACTAGTCAGCTTAATATAGTAGTAATTAGGTCCTCATCAAATATATTAATGTAATGTTCCACTGACATAAATGCACATGATTACAAATATCATGAAAAAATCCCAGGGACCGTCATAGTGACATTATATCCCCAACAGGAAAACCTCCGGTGCCTTTAAATGCCAAAGTGCTTACCCATAGAGGGAATAGAGATATGCCCAGGAGCCGGGTCCACCCCTGACGCGCGTTTCGCGTTCGCTTTTTCAAAAAGGGAATGAGATCAAGGTAAGGACCACACTTCTCCGCCACTTGATCTCTGGGAAACTCGTGGGTAGCCGCGGTTTTCATGGGGATGTGAAGAACTACCCATTACTGGAATGATTATAAAAACGAACTGAGTCCCATGAGGTCGGAGTAGTTAAACACCTGATACAGCTGGTGATAATAGGGTGGGACTTTAGTTTGGTCTTGGACTTATGGCGAAAGGTGGAGGAAGCCAAATTACTCAGACAGGGTCCAATCATGTAGAATCCCCATTGCTGTTGGAGGTGGATAAACACCCCCTACAACAACTGGAGGTTATACACCAGGAGCAGGGGGCCAGATGTTATACACGGGAGTAGGGCGCTGAATGTTATACACGGGGAGCAGAGTGCCGGAGGTTATACATCGGGGAGCAGGAGGCCAGATGTTATACGCCGGGGAGCAGGGGGCTGGATGTTATACACGGGGAGCAGAGTGCCGGAGGTTATACATCGGGAGCAGAGTGCCGAGGTTATACATCGGGGAGCAGAGTGCCGGAGGTTATACATCGGGGAGCAGAGTGCCGGAGGTTATACATCGGGGAGCAGAGTGCCGGAGGTTATACATCGGGGAGCAGAGTGCCGGAGGTTATACATCGGGGAGCAGAGTGCCGGAGGTTATACATCGGGAGCAGAGTGCCGAGTTATACATCGGGAGCAGAGTGCCGGAGGTTATACAGTGGGGAGCAGAGTGCCGGAGGTTATACATCGGGAGCAGAGTGCCGGAGGTTATACAGTGGGGAGCAGGGGAGCCGGAGGTTATACACCAAGGAGCAGGCGGATGAAGGTTATATGCAGGGGGCCAGAGGTTATACGCCGAAGAGCAGGGGGTGGAGGTTATGCACCCAGGAGCAGGGGCCAAAGGTTATTCCTCAGGGAGCAGGGGGCCATAAGTTATACACCGGAGAGCAGGGGGAAGGAGGTTATACACCGGGGAGCAGGGGACCAGATATTATGCACTGGGGAGCAGGGTCGGAGGTTATACACCAAGGAGCAGAGGGCCAGAGGTTATACATCGGGGAGCAGAGTGCCGGAGGTTATACATCAGGGAGCAGAGTGCCGGAGGTTATACATCGGGGAGCAGAGTGCCGGAGGTTATACATGGGGAGCAGAGTGCCGGAGGTTATACATCGGGGAGCAGAGTGCCGGAGGTTATACATCGGGGAGCAGAGTGCCGGAGGTTATACATCGGGGAGCAGGGGGGCCGGAGGTTATACACCAAGGAGCATAGAAGAATATCAAAAAAGAACTTGGCACTCAACTTTTGTGAAACGAAAATTTTTTTTATTGCAGTCAAAAACAACGTTTCGGTCCTATTCGGACCTTCATCAAAGTACTGCAGAAAAAAAAATTGGTATGATATATTATTGACAAATCATTAGATGAAATAGTAATGTAACCAGAGAGGAAAAACAAAACAGAATATGTAATATAGAAAAATATTTGAGATATGAACATAATATGATCAAAAGTCTAAGTATAAATGAGATACTAACATGAAAAAAATTATCAAAGAACGCCTACCCGACTGCTTGTAGAATGGTACTCTTATAGGTAGGTAAAGTAAGGAGCATGCGGATGAAGGTTATATGCAGGGGGCCAGAGGTTATACGCCGAAGAGCAGGGGAAGGAGGTTATACACCGGGGAGCAGGGGACCAGACATTATGCACTGGGGAGCAGGGGTCGGAGGTTATACACCAAGGAGCAGAGGGCCAGAGTTTATACACCGGGAAGCAGGGGGCCATAAGTTATACACCGGGGAGCAGGGGGATGGAGGTTATACACCAATGAGCAGGTGGATGGAAGTTAGCGCCAAGGAACAAGGGGCCAGAGGTTGTACACCGGGAAGCAGGGGGGCGGAGGTTATACACCAAGGAGCAGAGGGCCGTAGGTTATACACTGCCTCCCTGGCTCTTCTGATAAATGATGTAGGTACAGATAGTACTGCCCCCTGGCTATTCTGTAGGTACAGATAGTGCTGCCTCCCTGGCTCTTCTGATAAATGATGTAGGTACAGATAGTACTGCCTCCCTGACTCTTCTGTAGGTACAGATAGTACTGCCTCCCTGACTCTTCTGTAGGTACAGATAATGCTGCCTCCCTGCTCTTCTGATAAATGATGTAGGTACAGACAGTACTGCCTCCCTGACTCTTCTGTAGGTACAGATAGTACTGCCTCCCTGGCTCTTCTGTAGGTACAGATAGTGCTGCCTTCCTGGCTCTTCTGATAAATGATGTAGGTACAGATAGTACTGCCTCCATGGCTCTTCTGTAGGTACAGATAGTACTGCCTCCCTGGCTCTTCTGATGAATGATGTAGGTGCAGATTGTACTGCCTCCCTGGCTCTTCTGATAAATGATGTAGGTACAGATAGTACTGCCTCCCTGGATCTTCTGTAGGTACAGATAGTGCTGCCTTCCTGGCTCTTCTGTAGGTACAGATAGTGCTGCCTCCTTAGCTCTTCTGATAAATGATGTAGGTACAGATAGTACTGCCTCCCTGGCTATTCTGTAGGTACAGATAGTGCTGCCTCCCTGGCTCTTCTGTAGGTACAGATAGTGCTGCCTCCCTGGCTCTTCTGATAAATGATGTAGGTACAGATAGTACTGCCTCCCTGGCTATTCTGTAGGTACAGATAGTACAACCTCCCTGGCTCTTCTGTAGGTACAGATAGTGCTGCCTCCCTGGCTCTTCTGATAAATGATGTAGGTACAGATAGTACTGCCTCCCTGGCTATTCTGTAGGTACAGATAGTACTACCTCCCTGGCTCTTCTGTAGGTACAGATAGTGCTGCCTCCCTGGCTCTTCTGATAAATGATGTAGGTACAGATAGTACTGCCTCCCTGGCTCTTCTGTAGGTACAGATAGTGCTGCCTCCCTGGCTCTTCTGATAAACAATGTAGGTACAGATAGTGCTGCCTCCTTAGCTCTTCTGATAAATGATGTAGGTACAGATAGTACTGCCTCCCTGGCTCTTCTGTAGGTACGGATAGTGCTGCCTCCCTGGCTCTTCTGATAAATGATGTAGGTACAGATAGTACTGCCTCCATGGCTCTTCTGTAGGTACAGATAGTACTGCCTCCCTGGCTCTTCTGATGAATGATGTAGGTGCAGATAGTACTGCCTCCCTGGCTCTTCTGATAAATGATGTAGGTACAGATAGTACTGCCTCCCTGGATCTTCTGTAGGTACAGATAGTGCTGCCTTCCTGGCTCTTCTGTAGGTACAGACAGTGCTGCCTCCCTGGCTCTTCTGATAAATGATGTAGGTACAGATAGTACTGCCTCCCTGGCTATTCTGTAGGTACAGATAGTGCTGCCTCCCTGGCTCTTCTGTAGGTACAGATAGTGCTGCCTCCCTGGCTCTTCTGATAAATGATGTAGGTACAGATAGTACTGCCTCCCTGGCTATTCTGTAGGTACAGATAGTACTACCTCCCTGGCTCTTCTGTAGGTACAGATAGTGCTGCCTCCCTGGCTCTTCTGATAAATGATGTAGGTACAGATAGTACTGCCTCCCTGGCTCTTCTGTAGGTACAGATAGTGCTGCCTCCCTGGCTCTTCTGATAAACGATGTAGGTACAGATAGTGCTGCCTCCTTAGCTCTTCTGATAAATGATGTAGGTACAGATAGTACTGCCTCCCTGGCTCTTCTGTAGGTACGGATAGTGCTGCCTCCCTGGCTCTTCTGATAAATGATGTAGGTACAGATAGTACTGCCTCCATGGCTCTTCTGTAGGTACAGATAGTGCTGCCTCCCTGGCTCTTCTGATAAATGATGTAGGTACAGATAGTACTGCATCCCTGGCTCTTCTGATGAATGATGTAGGTACAGATAGTACTGCCTCCCTGGCTCTTCTGATAAATGATGTAGGTACAGATAGTACTGAATCCCTGGCTCTTCTGATAAATGATGTAGGTACAGATAGTACTGCCTCCTTGGCTCTTCTGTAGGTACGGATAGTGCTGCCTCCCTGGCTCTTCTGATAAATGATGTAGGTACAGATAGTACTGCCTCCCTGGCTCTTCTGTAGGTACAGATAGTGCTGCCTCCCTGGCTCTTCTGATAAATGATGTAGGTACAGATAGTACTGCATCCCTGGCTCTTCTGATGAATGATGTAGGTACAGTTAGTACTGCCTCCCTGGCTCTTCTGATAAATGATGTAGGTACAGATAGTGCTGCCTCCCTGGCTCTTCTGATAAATGATGTAGGTACAGATAGTACTGCCCCTCTGGCTATTCTGTAGGTACAGATAGTGCTGCCTCCCTGGCTCTTCTGATAAATGATGTAGGTACAGATAGTACTGCCTCCCTGGCTCTTCTGTAGGTACAGATAGTGCTGCCTCCCTGGCTCTTCTGATAAATGATGTAGGTACAGATAGTACTGCCTCCCTGGCTATTCTGTAGGTACAGATAGTACTACCTCCCTGGCTCTTCTGTAGGTACAGATAGTGCTGCCTCCCTGGCTCTTCTGATAAATGATGTAGGTACAGATAGTACTGCCTCCCTGGCTCTTCTGTAGGTACAGATAGTGCTGCCTCCCTGGCTCTTCTGATAAACGATGTAGGTACAGATAGTGCTGCTGTGTAGCCCTGGTACACAATACCAGGAGGATGAGTGGAGAGGTAACAGTTAAGGTCTCTTCATGACATCATGTACACTTCTGACACACCCAGCAGGGGTGTGGAAGGGAGTGATTTTCTAGTCAGTCAGTTTCCTGTCCTTGGACAGAGTAGACGTGTCCAGTTTGAGCCTGTCATCAGTTCAGAACGTGGAGGCTGGTACAGGTGGTCTAATTCACCTTAGTCTAGTCAGAGCTGTGCCCCACTGGAAGAAAGACTGAACTATCTATTAAGAGTCGAGCAAATCGAAGGGCAAAGTGGAAGGAAGATTATTGGAAAAGTGCGTTTGGCTTGGAAAAGTCCTGCACATTGCTACCGGTTACTGGGGACCGAAGAATCACTATTGTTACAAGCATAGTGAAGAGAAAACCAGAGATTTACCGGACCCTAGGTCGCGGCAAACAAGCCCCTTATAGTCAGTACGTAACTGGGGTCAGGGGAAGTGAAGACTTTGAGTCTCTGCAGGACAAAATAAGAATTCAGCTCCCTCATAGAAAGGCTCCTAACACTAAATTGACTGGGAAGCACAGCTTTGGATAAGCTGGAATCATAGAGGGGACTACGCTTCAGGCTGGTCGTACTCATCTTCATTGGACAGTAAAGGAGGCCCCTAACTTGCTTAGCTGTTGCCTCAAAGCTCATCCTCCATCAACCCCATCAGCCTCCCTGGGACCTGCCTTACCATCTTGCAAGTAAAGGTATGGAAAGACGCTGACTGTGTGAGACTGAGTTATTATTGCATGCCTGCACAATCCCTACCTAACTCTCGATCTGAGGGACCAGTCCCACCTGTAGGGGACCCGACATCTAGCTGCATCACCATCCCCTCAGAGATCTACAGCAGCGCTGGTATAAATTACCAGAATACTACAGGTGGCGTCACGAACTGTATATAAACCTATCCCCTGTAAATATATCCCCAACATACGCCAGACCGCCAGGGCCACAGACCGAGCCACAGCTACCTGTGACAATTCCCATAGACTTCCATGGGCTCGGCTCTGAGTACCCCATTGCCCTGGTAACCCACAATTGTGGTGGCGGGTCGACACAAAAACTTGGCGTCACGAACAGGATCCGAAACTTGCAGCATTGCGAGCCCTGTGTGCCTGTGGAGTGTTTTGATGAAAAAGACTGTTGCTATTGTTTGGCGCTAAAATCCGCCATTTTGCCGCCATAATTCGCGCCCTCAGGCGCTGGAGAAGAAGGTGGGCGGACCTGAAAAAGCGCGCAAAGTCTTGGACACGCCCCCAACCTGCACCCCAAACTGCATAGCAATCTGCGTCGCAAACCGCATCGCAAACTGCATAGCAATCTGCTTTGCAAACCGCATCGCGAACTGCATCGCAAACCGCATCGCAAACCGCATCGCAAACTGCATAGCAATCTGCATCACAATCCGCATAGCAAACTGCATCACAATCTGCATTGCAATCCGCATCGCAAATTGCATCGCAAAATAGAGCTGCAGGTCCTGCGACAGGAAGTGAACGCTCTGACATCAGAGCGCCTGCGACGAAGGTCCTGTTCCCACTGCGGTGCCTGTGAAGTAGCAGCATCTGAAACCGGTAGGCTCCGTTTAACCAAGGGGGCGCTAAGATGTCACAACAACCGGCTGACAGTGCGGCCCCAGCCGGAGGCCCCAATCCCGCACCGTCTGGTATTGTAGCGCCAGATGGGGGCGCAGGCCTCGCACCCAGTCCGGTAGTCCCGATCATGCCACTAACACTCCCATATATGCCTGGGGCGAAATGGCTTCCCCAATACAGCGGTGAGCCAGGCACATTAGCAGGCTTCAAGCGGAAGTTATGCAGCATCCTAGAAATGTACTCCATGCCTGAGAGACAAAAAGCTGCTGTGCTAATAGGGCAGCTAACTGGCGCTGCTGAGAGGGAAGTGGAGACTTGGGATACCGTTGATCAGGAGTCGGTACCTGCGATCTTCCTTAAGCTACATGCCATATTTGAAGACCGCACAGAAACGGATCTCCGGTTGGCCTTCTATCACTGTTCACAACAGCCAGGTGACAGCATCCGGGACTACGCTTGCCGACTACAGGGAGCCCTGAGAGCCCTCAAGCAAATTAATAATTTAAATGCTATCGACGAGAATAAAATGCTGAAAGAACAATTTATACAGGGATTGAGATCCCCAGAGGAACGCAGAACTGTAAATTGGTGGTCCTTAGATCATCCGGATGCTACCTTTGATGCCCTAAAGGACATGGCAATAAAAGGGCTGCGGCCCCTGGGCAAACCTGCGGTGGCAACCCAACATCATCAGGCTGAAGTCACTCCGGAACCGGCAGTAACCCCCTTTTCCCCGCTAGTGGCTGAAGCCAAAGCGCAGGTGACACCTCCTAGTGAATTGGACTGTCCTGCGCTCAGAGGTGCGCCAGCTGACTAAAAATCTGGCTGCTGTAATGAGTGCCCTGCAGCTGCGGAAAGAGGAGGAAGGGAAGATCTTGTTAGCTGACTGCCCAGAGGACGTTCCGTGGATGCACCGGAGAAGAAAGAAGACGTCGCCCCCCCGGAGGAGGACAACGCCACCCCCAGGAGCAACCTCTGATCAACACCCTTCTCGTCGAGAGATCGTCTGTTATCGCTGCAACCGGAAAGGTCATCTGTCTACACAGTGTCCTTTAAACGGGCAGAACCTGGGTCCAAGGGCCAACACCCAGGAGAATACCCGTCAGGCCCCCTAGACTGGAACCGCAGGTATGTGGGCGGGCGACCCTACCTGTCTATTATTCTAGATGGTATTGCTGTTCCAGCATTGTTAGACACTGGGTCCCAGGTGACCCTAATACCTGATGCTCTATATACCAAGTACTGGTCAATGGACAGTCTTAAACCTCCGAGCCTTGACTTTACTGTGTATGCTTCTAATGGTCTTCCTGTAGAAGTACTCGGAACAAAATGTGTAGATGTAAAGGTGGGCCGAGAGGAGTTGAGAGACCAAGGGCTTCTGGTAGTAAAGACTGTAAATGAGGAGAACGGTCTAAATATAATTTTGGGTACTAACATTATCGGTAATTGTTTGGGAGAAGTTGTGTTCTTGCTCCAACAGCTCGCTGAGATTGCCCGACCAAGGCAGAGAGGAGTAATCCAAAGAGAGATCCGGGCCCTGGTGTGTCAGCAGCAAGCGAAGCTTACCGACGGCGAAATTGGTAATGTACGGGTCACTGACTCAGATCCTATTCTGATACCCCCAATGAGTGAAATGATCATTTGGTGCAGGGCAGCCATAGGTCTGAGAGGACAGAATTACCAAGCTGTAGTAGAACCCCACCATTCAGAACATAGACCTACACTTATGACTGCTAGAGGAGTAGTAGAGGTGGTGAATGGAAGAGTACCGGTACGGCTTCTCAATTGGGGAGATGATGAGGTAAATTTACCCCGTTATGCAACCATTGCTAAACTTCATGCTGTTGATAATAATTCTATTCTCCCGGCTGAGTCCTTAGACTCCTGTCAAATAGAGGAGGACAATGACCCAGCAACCCAGGTGGCGGAATGGTGTCAGCAACTCCATGTTGGGACGGACACCACTCCCGCTCACCAGAAGCAAGGGGTATTACGGGTGGTGCAAGAGTACGCCCAAGTGTTTAGCAAAAATCCACTTGATTTTGGGACAATTAAGGGAGTACAACATCATATCCCTACAGGCAGTCATCCTCCCATCAAAGAGCGGTATAGGCCCATACCTCCAGCTCATTATCAGAAGGCTAAAGAAATGTTGAATGATATGAAGAAAGCTGGGGTGATAAGGGATAGTTGTAGCCCCTGGGCAGCCCCTCTAGTTCTGGTTAAAAAGAAAGATGGTAGTATGAGAATGTGTGTGGATTACAGGCAGGTGAACCGCATAACACACAAGGATGCATACCCGTTACCACGTATAGAGGAATCATTAGCTGCTCTGAAAACGGCTAACTACTTTTCTACCCTCGATCTGACTAGTGGTTACTGGCAAGTGGCTGTGGCTGAGGAGGATCGTGAGAAAACGGCTTTCACCACCCCAATGGGGCTCTGTGAGTTCGACAGAATGCCGTTTGGGCTCAGTAGTGCCCCAGGAACATTTCAGAGAGTGATGGAAAACTGTCTGGGACATCTCAATTTTGAAACCGTGCTGCTATACCTAGACGACGTTATCGTGTATTCCAAGACATATGAGGACCATCTGAAACACCTGGCAGAAGTATTCGAGTCCCTGTCCAGGTACGGGATGAAATTAAAACCCTCAAAATGCCATCTACTCAAGCAGAAGGTACAATACTTGGGGCACATCGTCAGTTCGGAAGGAGTAGCGCCGGACCCAGAGAAAGTCACTGCCATCCAGAAGTGGCCGGAGCCGAAAAACCTTAAGGAAGTGCGACAGTTCCTGGGACTAACGGGTTACTACAGGAGATTCGTGAAAGATTACACGAAGAAGGCAGCTCCTTTACAGGACCTCCTAGTAGGACAATCCTTAAAGAGCAGAAACCCTCCCTTTAATTGGGGTAAAGAACAGGCTGAAGCATTCCAAAAGATGAAAGAGATCCTGACAGGTGATGAGATCTTAACCTATCCTGATTACAGCCAACCGTTCCTGTTGTACACCGACGCCAGTAATGAAGGGCTGGGAGCAGTTCTCAGTCAGAAGCAGAATGGCCAAGAAAAAGTCATCGCTTATGCTAGCAGAAAACTCAGGCCAACGGAGAGGAATCCGGAAAATTATAGCAGCTTCAAGCTGGAGTTTCTGGCGCTGGTCTGGGCCATTACTGAAAGATTTAAGCACTATCTGGCCTCCAATAAGTTCACTGCGTTTACAGATAACAACCCGCTAACGCACCTGGAAACCGCCAAGCTGGGTGCCATGGAGCAGCGATGGATGGCTCGGTTGTCCAATTATCAGTTTACTATCAAGTACCGGGCAGGTCGAAAGAATGCTAATGCCGACGCATTGTCCCGAATGCCGCATGACTCTGATACGGAAGAAGAATCGGACGACCTGGAAGAAATTGAGCTACCTGCGTTCCATCGAAATGGGGTAGTCCACGAGCATCGAGTCCACAGAAAGCAGAATGGTGCAACATTAAATCCTTTACCCCATCATAGTTGGAAAGAGACTCAGGACAGTGATCCAGTGGTCAGCCGCATCAAGGAGTTGTTAAGACAGGAAGGCTCCTCTCTGGAAAAGGATGCACCTATGTCAGCCAAGCTCCTGTGGAACGAGAAAAGCAGGTTGTTCCTATACCGTGAGAAGTTGTGCAGAAGATACGTCAACCCCAGAACCCATGAAATGGTCTGGCAAATCGTGGTCCCCAAGGCAGACGTCCCAATGGTGTTGGAAGCGTACCACGATCAAGCAGGACACTTTGGCTGGAGAAAGCTGGAGACCCTGTTGAGATGCCGGTTCTACTGGGTAGGGATGCGCAGCTCCATCGAGAGGTGGTGTCGGAACTGTGGACCCTGTGGTCTTAGAAGAAAGGACTACGGTAGTCAGAAGGCACCCCTGCAACCTATCCGGACGACTCGTCCCCTGGAGATTGTGGCCCTGGACCACGTCAAATTGTCGCCAAGTAGATCTGGATACTCATACGCCTTGACCATGGTGGACCATTACTCCCGATTTCTGGTAGTTGTTCCAGTGAAGGACCAGACCGCAGTGACGGCTGCGAAGACCTTTCAAGCAAGCTTCTGCAGACCGCATGGGTATCCCGAGCAAGTCTTAACCGATCAGGGACCTGCTTTCGAAGCCGATTTATTCAAGGAATTCTGTCATATGTACGGGTGCAAGAAAATTAGAACAACACCATATCACCCTCAAACCAACGGTCTTTGTGAAAAGATGAACCATATTGTCCTTGACTTGTTGAGATCCATACCGTTGGAAGACAGGAATCGATGGCCGGATTTACTACCTGATTTGGTTGATTTGTATAATCATATACCTGTAAGCTCAACTAACTGCACTCCAGCCTATCTGATGAGAGCAAGGCCCGGAAAACTACCAATGGATCTAGAACTTGGAGTGGTAGAACCGGAGGCAGACGACGCCATTGAAAACTGGGACGTCAATCGGCAAGAGCAATACAGAAGAGTACAAATCTGTGTGGAGGAAAGTCTCAATAAGGCACGGGAGAAACAGGAAGATGTTTACAACCGAAATGCTCCTGCCAAGCCTTTGATGCCTGGAGAGGTAGTATTAAAGAGAAAAAGGAAGATGCATAAACTGGATAATCAGTGGGAGCAAGAACCCTACGTCATACAAGATTCTAAATATGACAACAGAAAAGTTTGTGTCGTCAGTAAAGACGGAGGAAGAACAACAACCACTGTGTCCAGAGATCATTTGAAGTTGTGTCCAGAACACTTAAAGCGTTGTGAAAAGAACCCTGTCCTCAATCAAGGAGAAAGAAAGGAAGAGGTCCTACACACAGATCTGGGAGATTTTCCTGCGGATTGGCCCCGACTGGGAGATGCTGTGATAATTCCAGTGTTGCAGTTTTATCAGCCACAAGAGGAAGTTCTACCTCCAGTTGTGCCTGTGGTGCCAGTTGAGCCCGCTCAGGAGTTACCCATCCCAGCAACACCTCAACCTGTGGAACCTCAAGATGGATCATCTGAAGCAGCGCCCCATACTATGGGATCTCCTGGTGAAGCTGACTCACACCGCCCAGCCATCAGTACGCTTGCCAGATCCATGGAAAGATTAAGGCAGTTCTATAGTTTGCCGTTACGCAGTGCAGACAGATCGCAACTTGATATACCTGAAACTACACCACGTAGATCAGAGAGAATCACAAAAGGGAAATTACCCATTAGATATCAGCAGTAGTTATAACGAATTTATGTGAATATTGTAAAAGTCTATATATATATATGTGTTTTTCCCTATTATGTCTTCGTTTAACAATGGACTCAGAGGCTGAGGACTGAGCCAGCCCAAAAACTGTATCCTGTAAATAGTTGCACTTTGTGCCTTTTTAATGGTTTCACATGAAACCTTGACTTACCTCTGAACCAAAAACCCGTGTGGTGTGGCACTGAGTGAGGTCTGCATTTGGATGTCCTGCAGCCCACCCAGGACCTACGTTGAAGGTTTGGTGCGGGTCCTTCACAAGAATACTGTATATTATTGAATGCTATTTAATATCTGTATTTTTCTATAATGTTTGCAACGTTCAAGATATCCTCACCTCCCGGATGGGACGAATTAATGTTATTGTTAATATTTTCATGCATAAACAAAAATGTCTCTTTATATTTTACAGCCCGGGAGTGCTGTCGTTTACCATGGGGGAATGTGTAGCCCTGGTACACAATACCAGGAGGATGAGTGGAGAGGTAACAGTTAAGGTCTCTTCATGACATCATGTACACTTCTGACACACCCAGCAGGGGTGTGGAAGGAGTGATTTTCTAGTCAGTCAGTTTCCTGTCCTTGGACAGAGTAGACGTGTCCAGTTTGAGCCTGTCATCAGTTCAGAACGTGGAGGCTGGTACAGGTGGTCTAATTCACCTTAGTCTAGTCAGAGCTGTGCCCCACTGGAAGAAAGACTGAACTAACTATTAAGAGTCGAGCAAATCGAAGGGCAAAGTGGAAGGAAGATTATTGGAAAAGTGCGTTTGGCTTGGAAAAGTCCTGCACATTGCTACCGGTTACTGGGACCGAAGAATCACTATTGTTACAAGCATAGTGAAGAGAAAACCAGAGATTTACCGGACCCTAGGTCGCGGCAAACAAGCCCCTTATAGTCAGTACGTAACTGGGGTCAGGGGAAGTGAAGACTTTGAGTCTCTGCAGGACAAAATAAGAATTCAGCTCCCTCATAGAAAGGCTCCTAACACTAAATTGACTGGGAAGCACAGCTTTGGATAAGCTGGAATCATAGAGGGACTACGCTTCAGGCTGGTCGTACTCATCTTCATTGGACAGTAAAGGAGGCCCCTAAGTTGCTTAGCTGTTGCCTCAAAGCTCATCCTCCATCAACCCCATCAGCCCCCTGGACCTGCCTTACCATCTTGCAAGTAAAGGTATGGAAAGACGCTGACTGTGTGAGACTGAGTTATTATTGCATGCCTGCACAATCCCTACCTAACTCTCGATCTGAGGGACCAGTCCCACCTGTAGGGGACCCGACATCTAGCTGCATCACCATCCCCTCAGAGATCTACAGCAGCGCTGGTATAAATTACCAGAATACTACAGGTGGCGTCACGAACTGTATATAAACCTATCCCCTGTAAATATTCCCCCAACATACGCCAGACCGCCAGGGCCACAGACCGAGCCACAGCTACCTGTGACAAATCCCATAGACTTCCATGGGCTCGGCTCTGAGTACCCCATTGCCCTGGTAACCCACAATTGTGGTGGCGGGTCGACACACTGCCTCCTTAGCTCTTCTGATAAATGATGTAGGTACAGATAGTACTGCCTCCCTGGCTCTTCTGTAGGTACGGATAGTGCTGCCTCCCTGGCTCTTCTGATAAATGATGTAGGTACAGATAGTACTGCCTCCATGGCTCTTCTGTAGGTACAGATAGTGCTGCCTCCCTGGCTCTTCTGATAAATGATGTAGGTACAGATAGTACTGCATCCCTGGCTCTTCTGATGAATGATGTAGGTACAGATAGTACTGCCTCCCTGGCTCTTCTGATAAATGATGTAGGTACAGATAGTACTGAATCCCTGGCTCTTCTGATAAATGATGTAGGTACAGATAGTACTGCCTCCTTGGCTCTTCTGTAGGTACGGATAGTGCTGCCTCCCTGGCTCTTCTGATAAATGATGTAGGTACAGATAGTACTGCCTCCCTGGCTCTTCTGTAGGTACAGATAGTGCTGCCTCCCTGGCTCTTCTGATAAATGATGTAGGTACAGATAGTACTGCATCCCTGGCTCTTCTGATGAATGATGTAGGTACAGTTAGTACTGCCTCCCTGGCTCTTCTGATAAATGATGTAGGTACAGATAGTGCTGCCTCCCTGGCTCTTCTGATAAATGATGTAGGTACAGATAGTACTGCCCCCCTGGCTATTCTGTAGGTACAGATAGTGCTGCCTCCCTGGCTCTTCTGATAAATGATGTAGGTACAGATACTACTGCCTCCCTGGCTATTCTGTAGGTACACATAGTACTGCCTCCCTGGCTCTTCTGATGAATGATGTAGGTACAGATAGTACTGCCTCCCTGACTCTTCTGTAGGTACAGATAGTACTGCCTTCCTGGCTCTTCTGTAGGTACAGATAGTACTGCCTCCCTGGCTCTTCTGATAAATGATATAGGTACAGATAGTACTGCCTCCCTGGCTATTCTGTAGGTACAGATAGTACAGCCTCCCTGGCTATTCTGTAGGTACATATAGTACTGCCTCCCTGGCTATTCTGTAGGTACAGATAGTACTGCCTCTCTGGCTATTCTGTAGGTACAGATAGTGCTGCCTCCCTGGCTCTTCTGATAAACGATGTAGGTACAGATAGTGCTGCCTCCTTGGCTCTTCTGATAAATGATGTAGGTACAGATAGTACTGCCTTCCTGGCTATTCTGTAGGTACATATAATACTGCCTCCCTGGCTCTTCTGTAGGTACGGATAGTGCTTCCTCCCTGGCTCTTCTGATAAATGATGTAGGTACAGATAGTACTGCCTCCCTGGCTCTTCTGTAGGTACAGATAGTGCTGCCTCCCTAACTCTTCTGATAAATGATGTAGGTACAGATAGTACTGCCTCCCTGGCTCTTCTGATGAATGATGTAGGTACAGATAGTACTGCCTCCCTGGCTCTTCTGATGAATGATGTAGGTACAGATAGTACTGCCTCCCTGGCTCTTCTGATAAATGATGTAGGTACAGATAGTACTGCCCCCCTGGCTATTCTGTAGGTACAGATAGTGCTGCCTCCCTGGCTCTTCTGATAAATGATGTAGGTACAGATAGCACTGCCTCCCTGGCTATTCTGTAGGTACAGATAGTACTGCCTCCCTGGCTCTTCTGATGAATGATGTAGGTACAGATAGTACTGCCTCCCTGACTCTTCTGTAGGTACAGATAGTACTGCCTTCCTGGCTATTCTGTAGGTACAGATAGTGCTGCCTCCCTGGCTCTTCTGATAAATAATGTAGGTACAGATAGTACTGCCCCCCTGGCTATTCTGATAAATGATGTAGGTACAGATAGTACTGCTTCCCTGGCTCTTCTGATAAATGATGTAGGTACAGATAGTACTGCTTCCCTGGCTCTTCTGATAAATGTTGTAGGTACAGATAATACTGCCCCCTGGCTATTCTGTAGGTACAGATAGTGCTGCCTCCCTGGCTCTTCTGATAAATGATGTAGGTACAGATAGTACTGCCTCCCTGTATCTCTCTCTCTGATGACGCTACTACTTTGTCCTTGTCTCTTCATATAAATAGTGACGTATAATACCACCATAAAGACCCTGAACACGACTGTGCCTTTTGTAGTCTGGGGTCCTCATCTAGCATTGGCCCCATTGACAATTACTGGCAATCTGCTAGGATCTCTGTGTAGCCCAGCGGACGGTAAAGCACGACCCTCTGTGACCAGTGCATGCCGTGCGTCACACGAGGAGGTAACGCTGCGTCTCGTGCCTGCATTGCTGCGTGGATATTACTAGTCCTGTCAACGCCTCACTGATGAAGATTGCCTGATAGAAGAGCTGACCGTCAATGTCTGGATTAAATACAGCAAGCGGCCATCATTAAGGCTCCGCGGGCTTCCTCCACCCAACCAGCTCCAGTACCTGACATTTCCCAAGGTCAGCTTGTGAAGGCAGCGGAGGTGGCGCAGCTCCCGTCTTGTAAGGTCACAGACCCGCGTCTCCTCCAGTAATGACAGGAATAAAGCGTCCTCTGGGTCGGGCCGCCGCATTTTCCTCCTTCGTGGAGGTTTGTATGTTCGAGTCACTTATTATCTGAGCAGGACCTCGCTGCAACCTCGGAGATCCGGATAATAACAGCCTCATCACAGACGTGGAGCACAGAAACCTCGAGCTTCACATTGTGTCCTGTCCGTGTCCAAATGTTTGACAAAACTGGGTGGAAACCAGTGCGGCCACCATAGCCCAGTGCTGGTAAAACCGCCCTCATTTTCCCTATTGTTATCTGCAGCATCCAGGAGTCTGGGAGAGATGGTGTAAACCAATGCTGAGGTGATGGCGGACTCAGTGGTCGCGCCACCCTGCGGTACATACGGCATAGGAAGGCCGCTCTCTGGTGACACCTACTGGAGGTGGCCACTATAGTCAATAGGTGGCACTAGACAGCAGTCTTCCTCTTGAGAGAGCACATTTGCATATTCTTCCCAGGGAGCATTGCCAGGTCCATAGGACTCCCAGCACTAGTGTGATGCCGTACACAAGGGGAAACGTTACCAAATACATATGTATAACTATTGTATACGGCATGCCTTTGGTTACAGCATTATTTCTACGATACTGGGAGCGGTCATTTTTTATATATACTTGATATAAATGCTCAGTTTCTGGATTTTAAGCGCACAGCTCAGTTCTTTCAATGCTGACACTGTGGTCACCACTAGGGGGCAATGTCTATTCAGCATCTATGACTCCTCTGGATACTAACACAAGATCTCCCCCTAGTGGTGACAAGAGGCCTCCACGATTGTGACATCTCCGGAGCCCAGATCTGCACTAAACAATCAGAGAGTCCTGAGGAAATTCAGAAAATGCCCCATTCAGCTTCAGAAGTCTTCTTCAGAAGACATTTGGAAGGGGCAGGTTCACTTCAAGTGGGCGACTGTAGCGACCTGTAGAAATTGGATTGTATTTCCTCCATAAAGCTCAATCAGTTCTCTCCCCCGATCGCGGTCATAAAACACTTATTAATCCCGGCTTTGGTGACATCAACGTCGTTCACCCACCCACATCGCCTCGCTACAAAAACTGTCTGGCTGTTAAGATGACAAATGTAAGATGATTTAGCGAGAACCTGGGGATTTAATGGATGTGCAGATAAAGGCGAGCGCGCCTCAGCCGGGGACGCGGTATAATAAGGCCTATTTTAATATTGCATTAAATAATTTCAGGACACTTAACATATATTAAGTGCACTCAGGAGCAAACCTTACAGCATGCTACAGCGAGCATTTGTCAACTCCAACAAAGGAGAAAGTGCTCATTGACAAGCAGCTAATTAATGACTCCGAGCACTTACACTGCGGTGGAAAACTGCATCACCAGCAGCGTTACTGGGTTATAACCTGCGCCCGCTCCTGCACATCCTACCGCCCTGGTAACCAAAGAAAACATCTCCTCCGACTCCTCAAAGTCCTGATAATATGATGCAGAGCGAATGCAACCTGTCATTGGGCTTTAGGGTCCATCCGTCCCCAGAAGGAGGAAGAGGAGGCCATCTACTCTATGCAAGTGATCATGTCGCCCATTTCAAAGAAGCACATAAGAAACTGGCATCTTCACATGGTGGAACATGGAGACATGCCCCACATGGACACACTCCACAGACATGCTGCTTTGCCTCCCAGGACTCTCATGTCTCCATTCTCCTCCCTTGTCTCTGACCACCTTTGCCACAGCTGTGTCCTCCTCTATCATGTATCTGTCCCTCTCATATCTCTGTCTGCCACCATCAAGTGTCCTTCCACCACCATGTCTTTTTCTGCCACCATCATATCCCTGTCCTTCTCAGTCATGTCTTCACCCCAGCCCATCACATCTCTGTCCATCTCCGCTGTCTCTACTTCTTCATCATGACCCTGTCCTTCTCAGTCATGTCTTCATCCCTCTCTATCACATCTCTGTCCTTCTCAGTCATTCATGTCTTCATCCCCCCACCATCACATCTCTGTCCATCTCTGTTTTGTCTCTTTACTTCTCCATCATATCCCTGTCCTTCTCAGTCATGTCTTCACCCCAGCCCATCACATCTCTGTCCATCTCCGCTATGTCTCTACTTCTTCATCATGACCCTGTCCTTCTCAGTCATGTCTTCATCCCTCTCTATCACATCTCTGTCCTTCTCAGTCATTCATGTCTTCATCCCCCCACCATCACATCTCTGTCCATCTCTGTTTTGTCTCTTTACTTCTCCATCATATCCCTGTCCTTCTCAGTCATGTCTTCACCCCAGCCCATCACATCTCTGTCCATCTCCGCTATGTCTCTACTTCTTCATCATGACCCTGTCCTTCTCAGTCATGTCTTCATCCCTCTCTATCACATCTCTGTCCTTCTCAGTCATTCATGTCTTCATCCCCCCACCATCACATCTCTGTCCATCTCTGTTTTGTCTCTTTACTTCTCCATCACGTCCCTGTCCTTCTCAGACATGTCTTAACCCCTGTCCATCACATCTGAATCTGTCTCCATTATATCTCTGTACTTCTCCATCATGTCCCAGTCCTGCTCAGTCACGTCTTCATCCTCCTCCATCACATCTCTGTCCATTTCCGTTATGTCTCTACTTCTTCATCATGTCCCTGTCCTTCTCAGTCACATCTTCATCCCTCTCTATCACATCTCAGTCTCCTTCCATCATGTATTCTTCCCCTTTTTTAGCCTGTCTAGTCTCCATTCCCATCCATCAGACCTCCGTCACATCCCTGTCCTTCTCAGTCATGTCTTCACCCCTGTCCATCACATCTGAATCTGTCTCCATTATATCTCTGTACTTCTCCATCATGTCCCAGTCCTGCTCAGTCACGTCTTCATCCTCCTCCATCACATCTCTGTCCATCTCCATTATGTCTCTGCACTTCTCCATCATGTCCTTGTCCTTCTCAGTCTGGTCTTCATAGTCCTCCATCATATCTCCATTCTGTCTCTGTACATCTCCATCACATCCCTGTCCAGGCTCGGACTGGCCCACCGGAGAACCGGAGGAATCTCCGGTGGGCCCAGGCACTGACACCTGCTGGCATACTGGCCAGCAGCTGCCTAGGGCCCCCACTGCTCCAGTGGCCCCCAGCCAGTGGCTATGGGGGCCCTGAGTCAAGGGGGCCCGCCCTGTACCAGCGTAACAGCAGCTGAAGAAAGGATCCTGTCCAATACTCTTTAATAGCGGGCAGCGTTAGCTGCAGGCTGCAGCTAACACTGCCCGCGTGTAAAGCCCCACGCATCTCACACTGTCCACACACACAGTCACAGACTCACAGCGCAGCACATCCCGGCTTCCTGCATGGCTCTTCCTGTCTGAGACAGCCCAGCTGGATGACATCATCATCCAGCACCAGGTCTCAGACAGAAAGCTGCTGGCGAGGAAGAGGCTGACAGGATGTGCTGCTGCTGCGGGGAGGTGAGCTGTGCTGTGTGTCTGTGTGCCTGGTTGTGTGTATGTGGTGCGGTGCTTTGTGTGTGAGTGTGAGAGTGATGGTGCTTTGTGTGTGTGTGAGAGAGAGGGTTAATGGCGGGAGGCAATGATGGAGGTGATGGGCAATGATGATGGGGAGGCAGTGATGAAGGTGATGGGCAATGATGGTGGGGGCGGCAGTGATGCCTGGGGAGGCAATGTTGAAGGTGATGGGCAATGATGGTGGGGGAGGCAGTGATGAAGGTGATGGGCAATGATGGTGGAGGCAATGATGAAGGTGATGGGCAATGATGGTGGAGGCAATGATGAAGGTGATGGGCAATGATGGTGGGGGAGGCAATGATGAAGGTGATGAGCAATGATGTTGGGGGAGGCAATTATGAAGGTGATGGGCAATGATGCTGGGGAGGCAATGATGAAGGTGGTGGGCAATGTTGGGGGAGGCAATGATGAAGGTGGTGGGCAATGATGGTGGGGGAGGCAATGATGAAGGTGGTGGGCAATGAAGGTGGGGAGGCAATGATGAAGGTGGTGGGCAATGATGCTGGGGGAGGCAATGATGAAGGTGATGGGCAATGATGGTGGGGAGGCAGTGATGAAGGTGATGGTCAATGATGGTGGGGGAGGCAATGATGGAGGTGGTGTGCAATGATGCTGGGGAGGCAATGATGAAGGTGATGGGCAATGATTGTGGGGAGGCAGTGATGAAGGTGATGGGCAATGATGATGGGGAGGCAATGATGAAGGTGATGGGCAATGATGGTGGAGGCAATGATGAAGGTGATGGGCAATGATGGTGGGGGAGGCAATGATGAAGGTGATGGGCAATGATGGTGGGGGAGGCAATGATGAAGGTGATGGGCAATGATGCTGGTGAGGCAATGATGAAGGTGATGGGCAATGATGGTGGGAGAGGCAATGATGAAGGTGGTGGGCAATGATGCCTGGGGAGGCAATGATGAAGGTGATGGGCAATGATGGTGGGGCAGCAGTGATGAAGGTGATGGGCAATGATTGTGGGGGAGGCAATGATGAAGGTGATGGGCAATGATGTTGAGGAGGCAATGTTGAAGGTGATGGGCAATGATGGTGGGGGAGGCAATGATGAAGGTGAAGGGCAATGATGGTGGGGCGGCAATGATGGATGTGATGGGCAACGATGGTGGGGAGGCAATGATGGAGGTGATGGGCAATGATGGTGGGGAGGCAATGATGGAGGTGATGGGCAATGATGGTGGGGAGGCAACGATTGAGGTGATGGGCAACGATGACGGGGAGGCAATGATGGAGGTGATGGGCAATGATGGTGGGGGAGGCAATGATAGAGATGATGGGCAATGATGGTGGGGCAGGCAATGATGGAGGTGATGGGCAATGATGGTGGGTGGAGGCAATGATGGAGATGATGGGCAATGATGGCAGTGGGGAAGGCAATGATGAAGGTTATGGGCAGTGATGGCGGTGGGGAGGCAATGATGAAGGTGATGGGCAATGATGGCAGCGGGGGAGGCAATGATGGAGGTGATGGGCAATGATGACAGTGGGGGAGGCAATGATGAAGGTGATGGGCAATGATGGTGGGGGAGGCAATGATGAAGGTGATGGCAATGATGGTGGGGAGACAATGATGAAGGTGATGGGCAATGATGGTAGAGGCAATGATGAAGGTGATGGCAATGATGGTGAGGGAGGCAATGATGAAGGTGATGGGCAATGATGGTGGGGAGGCAATGATGAAGGTGATGGGCAATGAAGTGGGGTGGCAATGATGAAGGTGATGGGCAATGATGGTGGGGGTGGCAACAATGGAGGTGATGGGCAATGATGGTGGGGTAGGCAATGATGAAGGTGATGGGCAATGATGGTGGGGGAAGACAATGATGGAGGTGATGGGCAATGATGATGGGGAGACAATGATGGAGGTGATAGGCAATGATGGTGGGGGAGGCAATGATGGAGGTGATAGGAATGATGCTGGGGAGGCAATGATGGAGGTGTTGGGCAATGGTGGTGGGGAGGTAATAATGGAGGTGATGAAATGAGTGATGATGGAGGTGATGAAATGGACAATGATGTTGGTGGAGGAGGAGGCAATGATTGAGGTGGTGGAATGGGTAGTGATGGGGTGGTGGGGGAGAATGATAGGGGTGGTGGGGGAGAAGGCAATGATGGAGGTGGTGATGAGGACAATGATGGGGGTGGAGAGGGTCTGCATTATACTTTGAGGGGGCTACATTATATTCTGTGGGGGACTGCATTATTCTCAGGGGACTACATTATATTCTGGGGGCTATATCATACTATATGAGGGGACTACAGTATACTCTATGGGGGGCTGCATTATTCTCTCAGGGGACATTATATTCTGGGGAGCTACATATTACTATATGATGGGGCTTCAGTATACTCTACGGTGGGCCTGCATTATTCCGTCAGGGGACTACATTATATTCTGGGGGGGCTATATTCTACTATATGAGGGGGGCAGCGTTATGCCTTATGGGGGGCTACAGTATATTCTATGAGGGTGCTACATTATATTCTATGGTGGGGACTGCGTTATACCTTATGAGGGGGTTGCATTATATTTTGTGGGGTGCTGCATTATATTCTATGAGAGAGGGCTGCATTATATTTTATGAGGGGGCTACCTCTCTATGTTTCTACCCCAACCCCTGCTACATAATTAAGACATGTACTACCTTATAGTATACCCTGATATAGCGCGTTTTACCGCACAATTGTCGGTCTTGTATTTATTTCTATGTAGCTACATAGTGGGCCCCAAGAATGATTTTCTCTGGTGGGCCCAAGGTGCTCCAGTCCGACGCTGTCCCTGTCTCTCTCAGTCACATCTTCATCCTCCCCATCACATCTCCATCCATCTCCGTTATGTCTCTGTACTTCTTCATCAGGTCCCTGTCTTTCAAAGTCACGTCTTCAACCCCCTCCATCACATCTCTGTCCTTCTCAGTCATGTCTTCATCCCCCTCCATCACATCTCCGTCCATCTCCGTTATGTCTCTTTACTTGTCCATCACATCCCTGTCTTTCAAAGTCACGTCTTCAGCCCACTGCATCACCTCTCTGTCATTCGTAGTGACGTCTTCATCCCCCCTCCATCACATCTCCATCTATCTTTGTTATGTTTCTTCTTCTTCATCATGTCCCTGTCCTTCTCAGTCACATCTTCATCCCCCTCCCTCACATCTCTGTCCATCTCCATTATGTCTCTTTACTTCTCCATCATTTCCTTGTCCTTCTCAGTCACATCTTCATCCCCCTCCATCACATCTCCGTTATGTCTCTACTTCTTCATCATGTCCCTGTCCTTCTCAGTCACGTCTTCAACCCCCTCCATCACATCTCTATTCATCTCCATTCTGTTTCTGTAATTCTCCATCATGTATGTGTCTTTCAAAGTCACGCCTTCATCCCCCTCCATCATGTCCCTGTCCTTTTAGTCATGTTTTCATCCTCCTCCATCACATCTCCATGCATCTTCACTTTATCTCTCTACTTCATCATGTCCCTGTCCTTCTCAGTCACATCTTCATCCTCCTCATTACATCTCCGTCCATCTCCGTTATGTCTCTACTTCTTTATGTCCCTGTCCTTCTCAGTTACATCTTCATCCTACTCCATCACATCTCAATTCATCTCCGTTATGTCTCTTTACTTCTCCATCATGTCCCTGTCCTTCTCTGTTACAACTTCACCCTCCTCCATCACATCTCCTCCATCTCCATTATGTCTCTTTACTTCTCCATCATGTCCTTGTCCTTCTCAGTCATTTCTTCATCCTCCTCCATCACATCTCCATCCATCTCGCTTTATCTCTCTACTTTATCATGTCCCTGTCCTTCTCAGTCACATCTCCATCAACCTCTATTACATCTCCATCCCTCTCTGTCATGTCTTTGTCTTCCTGCATCACATCTCTGTTGATCTCCCTTACGTCTCTGTACTTCTCACTCATGTCTTTATTTCCCTCCATGTCCTGTCCATCACCCTATGTCACCTTGTTGTTCTTCTCCATCATGTCTCTGTCCATCTCTGACTCCGTCCCCCGCCCTCATGTCACATTTACATTTTTACAACCAGGGAGCTTACAATTAACCCGTTCTTTAATTGTGACAAAAGCTGTTAACAAAAGCGAAAGAGGGAAGTCAGCGGCCACTTTGGAGGTCTCTGGATTCTGTCTGTTCCCTCTTCCACCAGGACTCTGTCCTCTCAGACATTGTCACATGGACAGGTCACTGCCCTCACAGAACCAGCAGACTCTTCTCCCGATGCTATGATCTGTCCTGTGGCCTCCGGTAACTGAAGCTCAGACTTCATTCATCACGGACGATGTTTGATACAGACGCGAAACAACATAGTGTCGGGAAGAACGCTGGACGCTTTCTGCACCCATTCCTGGATGACGCTCATATAGGCGCAGTCTCAAGATTAAAGCCTCCTGACTTGACGAGAGACGATTTCCACACAGCATTCGCCGGCCCCGCAGTTATGGGATGAATGTTTCATTTACAGAAAGTGTAATTAACATCTTCATTTCATCCTCCGCAGCACAGAGGACCTGCAGCGAGGTGTTGTTTTGTCAGATATTCTCCCTGATTAACAGCCCATAACTAAAGTCTTCTAGATGTTTTTGTAAATTAGCTTTTTCCCCCATTTTCCGCTTTCATTCTATCATTAAGACAAAAGGCGAAGTTTACGCGCCAAGCCCTGACTGCTCGGCAGGAAGACTCATATGAAGATCTTCGCTCATGATGTCACGACTAGAAATAAAATCATCCTGAGATGAAAGGTGCAAGAATGAAAACCATGAAAAAGAATGTGAGAAGGAGTGACCACAAATGGAAACCACGGCAAGAGAGAAGAGCGAAGACTGGAGACATACACTGGGCAAAGGAACGGGAAGGAACCAACGCACCACAAATGTCTCCGGGTGCGTGGCGCCATCACCTGTGCCTCTGGTGAAGCCTTTCATGAAGGTGTTCAATGTTTCGGCTGATTCCATCGCACAACCAACGACACAGCGGCTGTCGTACTATGGACAATATGGACGCAGGGCGGAGCGGCGAGGAGTAAGGTTGTGTAACAGACTGGATATGAAGCAGAAGGGCTGATGGACAATCGATATCGGAGTGCCGCCACGCTCTGCTTTACCAAGATATGGCTGCTGTAATTGGTTTTGGGGGCCATTCTGTAGGGGGGACATCATTTTACTTGGGGCCACAGAAATGGTCCTAGACCTCAGCGGTGTCCAGAAGAAACGTGGCGGTCCAGAAGAAACGTGGCGGTCCAGAACCGAAACCCTGAAACAAATCTCGCTGGTTTCATCAATTTTTCCAATAAAACTTTGATAATGATCATTTTTGGAGCTGCTCTCTCTACACCAGAGGCCGCTTTCTCTTTTTTGAGCTGCTCTCTCTACACCAGGGGCATTTTCTCTTTTTTGGAGCTGCTCTCTCTACACCAGGGGCCGCTCTCTCTTTTTTGGAGCTGCTCTCTCTACACCAGGGACATTTTCTCTTTTTTGGAGCTGCTCTCTCTACACCAGAGGCCGCTTTCTCTTTTTTGGAGCTGCTCTCTCTACACCAGGGGCCGCTTTCTCTTTTTTGGAGCTGCTCTCTCTACACCAGGGGCCGCTTTCTCTTTTTTGGAGCTGCTCTCTCTACACCAGGGGCCACTTTCTCTTTTTAGAGCTGCTCTCTCTACACCAGAGGCCGCTTTCTCTTTTTTGGAGCTGCTCTCTCTACACCAGGGGCCGCTTCTCTCTTTTTTGGAGCTGCTCTCTCTACACCAGGGGCCGCTCTCTTTTTTGGAGCTGCTCTCTCTACACCAGGGGCCGCTTTCTCTTTTTTGGAGCTGCTCTCTCTACACCAGGGCCGCTCTCTTTTTTTGGAGCTGCTCTCTCACACCAGGGCCGCTTTATCTTTTTTGGAGCTGCTCTCTCTACCAGGGCCGCTCTCTCTTTTTTGGAGCTGCTCTCTCTACACCAGAGGCCGCTTTCTCTTTTTTGGAGCTGCTCTCTCTACACCAGGGGCCGCTTCTCTTTTTTGGAGCTGCTCTCTCTACACCAGAGGCCGCTTTCTCTTTTTTGGAGCTGCTCTCTCTACACCAGAGGCCGCTTTCTCTTTTTTGGAGCTGCTCTCTCTACACCAGGGGCATTTTCTCTTTTTTGGAGCTGCTCTCTCTACACCAGAGGCCGCTTTCTCTTTTTTGGAGCTGCTCTCTCTACACCAGGGCCACTTTCTCTTTTTTGGAGCTGCTCTCTCTACACCAGAGGCCGCTTTCTCTTTTTTGGAGCTGCTCTCCTACACCAGGGGCCACTTTCTCTTTTTTGGAGCTGCTCTCTCTACACCAGAGGGCCGCTTTCTCTTTTTTGGAGCTGCTCTCTCTACACCAGGGCCGCTTCTCTTTTTTGGAGCTGCTCTCTCTACACCAGGGCCGCTTCTCTTTTTTGGAGCTGCTCTCTCTACACCAGAGGCCGCTTTCTCTTTTTGGAGCTGCTTTCTCTACACCAGGGGCCCTTCTCTTTTTGGAGCTGCTCTCTCTACACCAGGGGCTGCTTCTCTTTTTTAGAGCTGTTCTCCTACACCAGGGGCCGCTTCTCTCTTTTTTGGAGCTGCTCTCTCTACACCAGGGGCCACTTTCTCTTTTTTGGAGCTGCTCTCTCTACACCAGAGGCCGCTTTTCTTTTTTGGAGCTGCTCTCTCTACACCAGGGCCGCTTTCTCTTTTTTGGAGCTGCTCTCTCTACACCAGAGGCGGCTTTCTCTTTTTTGGAGCTGCTCTCTCTACACCAGGGGCCCTTTCTCTTTTTTGGAGCTGCTCTCTCTACACCAGGGGCTGCTCTCTCTTTTTTAGAGCTGCTTCTCCTACACCAGGGGCCCTTCTCTTTTTTGGGCTGCTCTCTCTACAGCAGGGCAGCTTTCTCTTTTTTGGAGCTGCTCTCTCTACACAGGGGCCGCTTTCTCTTTTTTGGAGCTGCTCTCTCTACAGCAGGGGCCGCTTCTCTTTTTTGGAGCTGCTCTCTCTACACAGGGGCCGCTTTCTCTTTTTTGGAGCTGCTCTCTCTACACCTAGGGGCCACTTTCTCTTTTTTGGAGCTGCTCTCTCTACACCGGGCTGCTTTATCTTTTTTGGAGCTGCTCTCTCTACACCAGGGCCGCTTTCTCTTTTTGGAGCTGCTCTCTCTACACCAGGGGCCGCTTTCTCTTTTTTGGAGCTGCTCTCTCTACACCAGGGGCCCTCTCTCTTTTTTGGAGCTGCTTTCTGTACACCAGGGCCGCTTTCTCTTTTTTAGAGCTGTCTCTCTACACCAGAGGCCGCTTCTCTTTTTTAGGAGCTGTTTTCCCTACACCAGGGCCGCTTTCCTTTTTTGGAGCTGCTCTCTCTACAGCAGGGGCCGCTTTCTCTTTTTTGGAGCTGCTCTCTCTACACCAGGGGCCGCTTTCTCTTTTTTGGAGCTGCTCTCTCTACACAGGGGCCCTTTCTCTTTTTTGGAGCTGCTCTCTCTACAGCAGGGGCCGCTTTCTCTTTTTTGGAGCTGCTCTCTCTACACTAGGGCCGCTTTCTCTTTTTTGGAGCTGCTCTCTCTACACCAGAGGCCGCTTTCTCTTTTTTGGAGCTGCTCTCTCTACACCAGAGGCCGCTTTCTCTTTTTTGGAGCTGCTCTCTCTACACCAGGGGCCCCTCTCTCTTTTTTGGAGCTGCTCTCTCTACACCAGAGGCCGCTTTCTCTTTTTTGGAGCTGCTCTCTCTACACAGGGGCCGCTTTCTCTTTTTTGGAGCTGCTCTCTCTACACCAGGGGCCGCTTTCTCTTTTTTGGAGCTGCTCTCTCTACTACCAGGGGCCCCTTCTCTTTTTTGGAGCTGCTCTCTCTACACCAGAGGCGCTTTCTCTTTTTTGGAGCTGCTCTCTCTACACCAGAGGCCGCTTTCTCTTTTTTGGAGCTGCTCTCTCTACAGCAGGGCGCTTTCTCTTTTTTGGAGCTGCTCTCTCTACAGCAGGGGCCGCTTTCTCTTTTTTGGAGCTGCTCTCTCTACACCAGAGGCCCTTTCTCTTTTTTGGAGCTGCTCTCTCTACACCAAGGCGCTTCTCTTTTTTGGAGCTGCTCTCTCTACACCAGGGCCGCTTTCTCTTTTTGGAGCTGCTCTCTCTACACCAGGGGCCGCTTTCTCTTTTTTGGAGCTGCTCTCTCTACACCAGGGGCCCTCTCTCTTTTTTGGAGCTGCTTCTCTACACCAGGGGCCGCTTTTCTTTTTTGGAGCTGCTCTCTCTCAGGGGGGGCCCCCTTTTCCCCCCTTTTTTTGGAGCTGCTCTTTTCCCACGGGAAAACCCCTGGTGGAAGGCACACGCTTTCCCCCGGGAGAAGTGGGGGAAAGGGTTTAACATTTAAATGCTCAAAAACTTTTACCCAACACACACTTAGACACACCCCTAGGATTAAAAAGTCATCTTTTTTCGGGGGTAGTTTGGAGTGGGGGGAAAAGGGGGCAGCAGCAGGACCTCAGTCCCTTCTCAAGACAGTGAAGTTCAGAGTTTGCCCCTGAAAAGAAGATACTGAGCCCCTTTTTAAAGCAATCTTGGAAAAAAAACAAAAAGGGACTGATCTGATAGCCTTGGAAGTGTGGAGTGCTTTTCTACAACGCGGACAGGGCAAAAAGGGGGCCCCAGGGGGAAGAATTTAGAATGCCTTAGGTTTGGGGTTTCCTCCCAATTTCACCGGTCACTGGGCCCCAAGCGCACATAGCTCCAGCATAGGGGATAAAAAAACCCAAGCTTACGGCCCTTTAAAGGGTTACAGAAACAGCCCTTTATTTCCCGGAAACTAACTGGGTAGGAAGTGAGAACCTTGAGTCGGCACAAAAAGTGGGAAAACCAAAGCTCCTCAAAGGAAGGCTCCGACCAAAAAACCCTCCCGGGGGAGTACATTTTTTAGAAGCGGATTTTCGGGGTGGATTGGGCTCTAGCTAGGGGGGCTCACCATTTTAAAAATGAAGGGGGCCCCCTAACCTTTTTCAGCTTTTCCCCAAAACACATCCTCCCCCCCATCAGCCTCCCGGACCTCCCTTTTCATCTGCAATAAAAGGTATGGAAAGACCGAGGGGGTGAACGATTTTTTTGATTCACCCCCCGCACAACCCCCCATAACAAATCACCTGAGGAAGACCCCCACCTGTGGGGGACCCGACATCTACTCCCCCACCATCCCCTCGGGAGATCACGCAGCCTGGCCCTTAGTTACAGAGAACTACGGGGGGCGTCACGAACTGTATATAACCAACCCGGGAAAAAATTCCCCCAAAAAACGCCAGACCGCCAGGGCCACAGACCGACCAGCCCCTACCTGTGCCCCACCCCATAGCCCTTCCTTTGGGGGGGCCTGAGACCCCTTTGTTTGGGGAAAAACCCAAAATTGTGGGCGGGTCAAACCCAAAATTGGGGGGACGAACAGGAAACGAAACTCGCAAAATTGCGAGCCCTTGTGCCGTGGGGTGTTTTTGGGGAAAAAAAGGGCTGCTTGCTTTTTTGGGGCTAAAATCCGCCATTTTTTGGGGCCCCCAAAAAACCCCTCAGGGGCTGGAGAAAAGGTGGGCGTGGATTTTTGGGGGTGTCCCCCCCGTGGCGCAAAGAATGCCTGCCCTCCAAAGTTTCTAATTTTTAAAATGCATCCGCCCAACAGCAAAGGAGGGGGGCCTCCTCTTCCCCCTCCCCGCGAAGAGGAGGAGACCAAACCCCGCCCCACGAAAGACCGGACGGCTCTGGTAAAGAAGAAGTCGGTTTTTGAAACATGGGGAAACAGGGCTGGCAGCCGAGCAGGGGGAAAAAAGGGGAAAAAAGGGGCCCCTTTTCCCCCCCAAGCGCCCCCTAAACCCAACCATCCTGGGCCTGCACCTGCAGCAACATTGCTGGAATTAAATAGGGGAAAAGCCAATTTTTTAAAAAAAGGGTTTTTTGGGAAAAAACCCGGCAAGAGGAGATTTGAAACGCCGGCGTACCCCCCCTGCAGCGGGGGGGGGGACGCGGGGTTCCTTCCCCTCGACGACCCCCCCCATTTTTGTTACCGAAACTTCTGCTGCCCAAGGGAAAAAGCAACCGGAAAGGGTACCCCCAAAAGGACCGACCCCCCAAAACCCACCGAGGAAGCGGGGGAAGCGAAGGAGGTTGAGGAGGAAACCCCCAGTTCCGGGGAACGCCCGCCCGGGGCCCGGGGGGCCCCACAATGATCGATCCCCGGGAGGGACAAAACCGGGGGGGCCCGCCCCTCATTTCCCCCCCGTCACTGGGATGAATGGCGCGCCTGGGACGTGCCACACCCCCCCATGGGGGAAAAAGGGGTGGCAGCGTTGCGAAGAGGAACCGACGCCCCCCCAGAGGAAGAGCGGGGGAAAAACAGCGGAACCGGCGCGGGAAAACGACATTTAAACGCGGACAAGGAAATGTCCGCCGAGAAAAAAAAAAACCCAAGGGAAAAACCCCGGCGGCAGGGGGGTGTGCCGAGTTCCAGCTCCGGAAGGGGTGGCTTCATCA